>UELU01145689.1:1547-20722 GCA_900490025.1 Megastigmus dorsalis | reverse complement strand
CAGAATTATATAAGGATATTGTCTCTATATATAATTGTATATGATTGTGCATGATTATATATATATATATATATAAATAATTTTTACACGAGTGATACGAATTTCTCCTCTATAATAAATACAAGCTTTTTTTGCTCGTCGGGAAAACCATTAAAAAATTCAACCCAATAAATTTCTCATATTCACGGATTCAGCGCAACGCGAACTAAGCTTTGAAAGTTCGTCTGGTTCAATTAAAAGCAATAACAGCAGCAGCAGCAGCAGCGAGCAAACCTCAGCGAAAATAGCTCGAAAAAGAAATTCCAAAATATATAACGTCGACGGAACACACTTCGCAATCGCTGAAATCAACAACCACGGCGCGGCACAGAGTATAGAGAGAAAGAGAGAGGTGAGAGGGGTAAAAATGAAAAAGGTGGTACGCGCAACGCGATCGCGAAAAGTTCAAAGTGCGCGCCTAGGCAGTCGAATCGCGCGCGCCACGCCTCGGAAAAATTCAGTTATAAATTCAAGGAAAAGCTTGCTTTCGACGGCCGCATCAATTGCACCGTTATAAAGCGTTTGCCGCGCGCATCCGAGGGAAAACCGTATTTAAGAGGGAAAGTGCCGCCTCGTCGAATGGTCTTTCACGGGTATGTAAGAGAAAGAAGACCGAGAGAAGCTGAAAATAAGAGAGAGAGAGAGAGAGAGAGAGAGAGAGAGAGAGAAAGTCACCACCAGCTTTTCCAGCCTACACGCGCCTAGTCGCGAGCTCGCTCACACAGCCAAGGGCCTTTATGTATACATGCGGGCACGACGCGCGGCCTCAGGATTTCTTTTTTTTCCTCTCTCTCTCTCTCACTCTCTCCCTTTTCGTCGCATTCTCTCATCCCCTATAGCGTCTACGTAGACTTCCTTTGCAGGGCCGCGCCGCGCTTGCTGAGCTGCCGCGCCGACTTTTTACGATAAGATAATCACCCGGCTTCTCTTTCACGCGCGCGAGCGACCCAACGACGATGTGGCTCTGTCGCTTCTTCGTGCAGAAAGGGAGAAACTGAGGAGGAGGAGGTGGAGAGCAGAGAGAGAGAGAGAGAGAGAGAGAGTGAAAAGAGAAAACGAGTCGTGTACGTGAAGGGATGGGACTTTATCGCAAATATAATTTAGGAAATACATTTTTGTATAGTGGAAGCTTAATGACGGCTTAACGAGAATTAAATTGATGGTAGGATAAAAAATATATTATTATAATAATTAGTTATTAAAATTAAAGCACAATCGCTATACAGTTTTTACAGTATTTCCTTTCAAGTAACAGGGTAAATCTTTTTTCAAATTAATTATACTACCCAGTTTAATACCAAAATTACTAAAAGCAATTCACTTTGAACTATTATTTTGCAACCTCTCAACTAAAATAGAATGCTTTACATCGGTCATCGGTTTTAAGCGCCAAATATTTTTCAAATTATTTAAACCAAAAGGGGATGAAGACGATGTAATGAGATAAGGGGAGCTGGAGAAAAAAGGGGGAAATGCAGGAGAGAAAGGGAAGGAGAGAGAGAGAGAGAGAGAGGAGAAGAGAAAGCATAACAGCGACGTAACCAAGAGACGTAGCCTAGCGGAGATACCTTTGATGTGCTTCCTTGACCCGTAGAAAAGCTACGTATATGCGCATACGCACACGTGTATACGGGGACTTTCATGCCGAGTACATGATTCTGAAAGAAGGAATTCTCGAGAAGTGGCACCAACAATTAGGAGCCTGCCAAGTTCAAAAAATGTAATCTCTGCAATGCGAAATAATTGTAAATCTGAAAAAAAAGAGGAAAGTGAGAAAAAATATTAACATTTCTATTTAAAAGAATTTTAATAGAAGATTCTCGAGAATGCATTTGCATTCAAGACTGGTATACATAATTGCTTCATCCTTAATCTTTAAATACTACATTTACCAAATGTGTCATGCGACGTCCCTTACATTAAATCGTCTTCTGTACCAGAACAACCAAATATTATATTCTGTTAAAAATACCCATATCGTATAATATAGAAAAACCTAATTAATTTTTTTCCAACGGATTCTTTTTACACGTGCAATCTAACGCACGAGTCTCTTTCAGCAGATAAAAAAGAAGCTTGACCCGACTATACTAATAATAACGACGTAGTCGTGCGCTATACACACATACAATATACGCCGGGCGAGCGTTTCCGGGATTTTCATTTTTCGAGCAGCGGCAGCAGCGACCCACTCGACGCAGAAGCCCCTCTATGTATACCACGTCTCGTTTCTCTCCTGGGCCCTTTCGCAATTTCCTCGGCTAAAACCATCCAACGCTACGTCCTCCTCCTCCTTCTCCTCCTCCTACTCCCGCTCCTTCCTTATAAGAGAAGTAGCAGCAACAGCAGCGGCAGCAACACAGTGGTAGTAGTCACGGGGCTCGGCAAATTTGCGGTTAAGGCCTTTTCAGCAAATAATTACGCCTTCGTCCTTGCGTCGCCGTCTCTCTCTCTCTCTCTCTCTCTCTCTCTCACGACTATATAGATAGAGTCGCGTACGGCGCGTGCAGTTCTACCCAGTCTGTGCTCTGAAAGGGCTCACGAATTTCTCTTTCTCTCTTTATCTCTCTCTCTCTCTCTCTCTGTCTGTCTTTGCCCCTTTCTTGCTCGGTTTCTCTCTTTTCTCTTTCGCCGCTGCGCCGCACAGAAGCAGTCGTCGCTGCATGGTGTTTTGCCTCGACTCGGCACTTTTACGCGGCGACGGCGGCGGTGGCGGCGGTCCGCGCCAGGTGACGATGAAGTGCTTGACTGCCTCTTCTTCGCTTTCCCTTTTTATGTAAGTATATTTACTTGGGCGGGGAAGTGTATACGAAGCGGCGCTAGTTACGACATTTGCCTTGGCTCTTTTTCTGCTTCCCTATATGTATATAGATATTAGCCGTTTCGTAGTTTTTCAGGGTATAGGACGGCACGATTAAAGACGTCAGCTTTGCCGCAGGATTAGTTTTGAATTATGGACGATTTTTTTTGGGACCGGTGGACGCGAGGACCTGTCGAGTGACACTAAGCGCGAGAGCAGAAAGTTGGAGTATATGATTCAAGCATGTATTGTTCAAATCTGATTATACGACAAGTTTATGCATAAAATTATTCGTAAATAATCAGAGTGATCTTTTAGCTTGTACTCTTAAAGGTGGCTTAATTTCATAAATGAGTTAATTTTTTAATGTTGATCTAATTACGAAAGACTGTTGAGCTACATCTTTTTTTACACAATTCATCACATTTAATGAGTTTAAAAAAAGGATTTTATTTATTAATTAATTTCTAAAGTATCATTAAAATTAAATTCTAAATGGAAACTGAAATTGCGGTCGAACTTAAATTGCTCCAACTAAAATACATTGACTAAAAGAGCAGCAGCTGCACGAGTACATAACGCGCCTATCCCTACGCGTATCCTCATTTGCCGACGGGAGCGACAACATATTAACACTGTGACCAGAGTCGCACTAACCCACATGCTATCTCGCAGCGTTTTTAAATTAAAATCTTAAAAAGAGGGAAAAGCTCACGACTGAATCTTTTTAATTGTATATCGCTTGTTCTTTCAAGTTGTTAAAAGCATAAGGACGAGGCTCTTAAATACATAAATTCCTTTCTGGCGAAATTGCACGCGGGGAATATATGCGAGAGAAGCTTTTTCTCATAATAAATCAAATGGCAATATTTTTCAAGCCTAAGAATAACAGCTGAATTTTATAATTAATGTCTCTCGCGCCGTCGTAAAGTGCATGAAAATTTTTACATTCTTCGACAAAGGTGACCGACATAGCCAGTGACCAGAATTATTATGCACTGCTCTCTTTTGCCTCTGTTTAATGCTTTTTATTTATTTATTTATTGCCCGCTAGTGATTTTTTTTCAGTAGAACAATTTTGTGATATTATTATGATTCAGGTGAGCGTGATCGACTAAGTCAGATCAGAATAAGTTATTAAAATATTTTTCTTTTAATAATTAAATTAACATTATTTAATACAATTTTCAAGATTAAAAATTACTAGCTTTTCCGTGAACATCTAATAAGAGAGTCTTTCCAGTAAACAAATTCCATACCATTTGATGAATGGTGATGGGAAAATAAAAATATAAAGATTCTTTGTTACTTTTCTTTCATTTTGCTTCTGAGAGTCACAAATCAGAAAGAAGATTTACACTTAGAGAATTTATTGCGTGGAAATCTTTTTTTTTTCATGTACGTGTGGGAGAAACGTGAACAGAAAGGACCAGTGGAATTTTTCGAGTTCTCTGGTAGTACTATTTATCACCTGGAATTCTCATACACAAAATTCAACCCTCATCCAAGAATTTGATTTTATTAAAATGAAAATAATGGCTATGATATAATTAAAAGTGTTATTGCAGTTGTTATATTTAAAGGGAAAACTTAAACCGTGATTTAAATGATTGTCATCAGTTTCGATCGTTTATTAATTGAAAAGAGCCGTAATCAAATATACTCGTAGAATAAAATAATTGGCTAAAATTATGTAACGGGCAATTATTGTCGTTATCTCCGATACTGAGTCTACTTCGACGTATTCATTTATTTGAGAAAATAGAATTAAATTGTTAAATTAGTAAATTATAATTCAATTAGAATCATTTATATTCACTGTGTAATAATATACGTTTGTAACAATGTATCTTTAAAATATGTATTTTGCTGCTATAAAAGAAGCAATTACTAATAAAGTGCTGAGACGATAATCACTGATATATAATTGTGTGCAGGGGTGAAAGGAATAATACCGACCTAATCAACACATAAACCGAAATATTTTTATGGCGAAATTCAATAACCTCAAGCACTTCACTTTGCCCTTATCAACCCTCTTTTCAGATACACCTCGAGAGAGAAGAAAGAGAGGGAGCGAAAGAGAGAGAGAGAGAGAGAGAGAGAGAGAGTAAAAAGAAGAACAAGAAGCAGTGAAAAAAAAAACAAAAGAGCCCTCAATGTCCCAAGCCGTTAAAACAATCGCCACTTAGGAAAAGAAAGAGAGAGCTCTTCCAGAAATATTCCTTATCACCCAGAGGACCTAGAAACTAGCAAGATAACGTCAAATAAGAGCAAACGAGAAAGGGAAAAGGAACGTGGCGAAGAAAAAGACTATGCTAGGATAGAGAACTGTTTTTCCGTGGAGATAAAGAGAAGCAGAATGATAGTGAGAGGAATGTAGAACTGCCGGATAAAGCCAGTGGGTTAAGGAGAAGCAGAGAGGGATGGAAAGAGAAAAAGAGCATAGACGAAAGTTGAGGAGAATATTAACCACTCTAAAATGTATGCGTTTAATAAGCTTTTATGCATTGGAATGAAAAGAAGTTTTACGACTATCTCTCATTCCTTCTCGAAATTATTTCATCAATCGCTGAATGAATTTTCATTCGTCTTTCTCTGATACTTTGTATTTCACGCAGAACATTGAGCACACAAAAACGAATTGCCAGTCTAATAACTTCTAGAAGTATCAGCGGTGTAATCTAAAAGTTTAAGAAACATTTCCAAAAGGGAGCTCAAATTCAGTATTCAAATTTCTTAGCGAACTCACATTTTGCTGGTCTAGCCTTTAGTACAAATTCTCCGGCATAATCTTATTTTTTGTTTAAAATGTTACTCCTCTGATACTAAATTTTCTTCTGGAACATTCTATAATCAAGCTAATGCAATTGTCAAAACTCTAAATGCTCGAGAAAAATTGAAATATTTCAGACTTTTCAATGTGTAAGTTCGATATAGTAACTGCGATATTTTGCAGTCACACGTATGCATATAAAATCTATTTATTTATTTTGACATCATTAATTCCTATAGCTCATTTGACAGATCAACTTTAACATAAACTTGTTGTTTCATACATTGTGCTCACGAAATTTCCATGAAGAATCGTGATCAGTCTTTAGAGGTACTAAAAATGTACTTTAATCGATAGAAACACTAATAAATTGAAAATTGAAACTTTTGCACTATATAAAATTATATGGAAGTAGAACATGCCTGGTGTGGTCAGACATCGAATTTAGTAAAATTTGTTAGGTAGAGGATTAACTTTATTTAAATTTACTTTTAGATTTTAATTTTCAATTATAATTGCGTGCAGGTAATTATAATATTAAAATTAAAATATGCATGTTACAGAAAGCTATTAATAGCTATTAAAAAAGTATATTTAGTTCGAATATGTTAATTTGTTCATCTAAAAATTCGCGTATTATAAAATATTTAAAAAAGAAGCGTTGCGAAGTAGATATTTGTTATAAGTTACCGTTCGGTATAGACTTTTAAAGATTTTGAGATAGATAATTTTGTGTCTTTCTTCCTTTCTCTCTGTAATTAACATTTCAATCGGGAACAATTGTACACAGACTGTTGATTTCGCAGCTTTTCCAACGCTTTTCAAATTAAAGTGACTAGTAAATGTGGCAGGCGAATATAATAACGCGTTCAAGAAGACCACAATAATTCCCAGCAATCGCATTAGTTAAAGCTGCCAATCATTCGAATCCACGCGCCTATCATTATAGCGATCCCGGTAAATTACACCGCACACTGTCCAGCGTGCAAAACTAAGCTAATTGTTCTGTAATCTGTGTACATTGTCTAATGCATTGTGTAAATCCATTATTGACTAAATGAATAAAAATATTCAGATCCAATAAAGTGAACCACCAGGCATAGAAGCCAACAGCTTCATTCCCGATAAGCTCGCTGGCTTTAAAGCATCGCTCTCGACACACCTTCCTCGTCGCGCTTCGCAAAGAAAAGGAGCACTGCACACAGTTCTAGCGCAGCGCCGACAATCGTCGACTCGAGCTGCTGCGTCCTCGCGCTCGCCCTTAACTTCGCGACGGATCTAGATGCATGTATAGGATGACTCGCTCCATCAGGTGTATGACGCACTGATGCCCCGCGGCCTGTAACGATGTAGCAAACGATAGGGCGAACAGCGGCACGCATACACACGGTCGAGTAACGAGGATACTTTGCGCACTGCTCCGCTTCCCTCTAAGGGTCTCGCGCTCCGCTGCTACTTGCACGCGCGCTCGCGCGTATATGCCGTCAGCGAGTGCCTCGTATCTTGATACATGTATATATATCAAGCCGAAGCAGCGGCAGCCACGGCACCGCCAGCTTGCCCTATTCCAGCCATCTCGGATCGATGCGCTCTATCCTGTAGCACAGGAGCGGGAGAGAGAGAGAGAGAGAGAGAGAGAGAGGGAATAAGGAGCGAGATAGGGTCCCGCAGGACCAGCGGCAGCGGCGGTCCTCCGCAGAGCTTCTATACCTCCTGCCCCACCAGCGGCGACGTTCGCCGTTTACTACGACGCTTCCTCATCCCATACGTCGTCCTCCTCGTCGTCGTCGTCGTACGACCCGCAGCGTCGTGCATATACGCACGTAAAGCCCCGCTGGCGTTTGCTCGCGCATACCATGTATATATAAGCCTGCGTGTATCTCTCTCCCTCACCCTGCGCCTTTACTCCGTGTACACGCTCGCAGACCCAAGTGGGTGCACGCGTACGTGTGTGTGTGTGTGTGTATCTGTCTCACCGCTCCACTAATCGTACAGCCAAACTCGGTGGAGCTCCGAGTCCTCCTCCCCCCCTCCCCTCCCCATCGCCTCTCCCCTCCTACCGCCGCGGCGTCTATCTCCGTCGCTGTCTTTCCGACGATTGGTTCGATACATCAGCGTGCATTATTATGTCCCGCAGCGTCTTCTTGATCTGTCTTCCGTTCACGTGCAGTGTGTATGTAGCGCAGGGGCTCTGTGTATAATGCGAGCCCCGCGATGGGATTGCATAATATGAGGGATGTAGGGCGTCTGAGGTAGGTGAGATCTCGGCCGCGTTTGCCTTCGGGTGGACCGCGATTCGATAATTATTTTGATTAATTGCGTGTGCGCATAGCTCCGCTGATATGTCATGACAGGGAATTTTATGGGATAAGTACAGGGACTTTGGATTTTCCTATTGTTTATATAATTGACGTTATAACAGTTACTTGGAGTGCGAAGGAGATACGCTATTTCTATACATAGCGTATATCACCTTTGCAGTCGCTGCTGCTCTACTTACACGTGTTACATGTAAGGCATAAAAATAGGTAATTTAAAGTCCTTTTCCTGTTGCTGTCTTGGAAAATAAGTCGCTGTTAGTCAAAAGTGTTACGTGTACACTTTTACGTTCTATAAATTTCCACGCTTAACTATTTGGCGATAAATGGATTTTTTGCGAACTGTATTTTTGTTTTAAATTAAAGTTTCTTCCTATAATTGTAAAAGATTAATCCTGAAGCTAAATTGCACATATACGTCCCAGAGAATGCTTAAAATTTATTTCTTTCAAAACAGGTACTGCTTATATCCAAATATGCTTATGCAATGCTTGTTATAGAATGTTATGGTGTTTGAAAAATGTAACCATCAAATATGCCACAAGTCGATTTTCCTCCAAGCTTGTAAAGTGTAAAAGCCTGCCTACTTTATATTACTGGAATAAAAAAAATACTTCGTAAAGCATATATTATACGAGATGCAGCTAAACTATATAAGTATACAGGCTATTTATTGCTCCGTGTGTGAAATAACTTTCCCTTTGATGTTGAGGTGCAATAACTAACCGATAATGATGCTTAGTTAGTACATTCCGCGGCGTTTACCGAATTTACGTGAAATATCGTCGAATGCGATACCCAGGTGCGTTGGGTTACCGATAATAATGGGGCCGAGCTTGTAAAGCCGTGCATCATCACTGATATATATCTATATAACCGAGCTGTATGGCATACTTTCCCTTGTTGCGTGGATCTGTGCAGTATATATATGCGTGGCTTAGGATGCTCTTATACTAAAAATAACTGCTTTTGCGAATGGAGCTCATTAAATTCTTTTTTCTGCTGGCCGTCGTTAATTCAAATTTTCTTTAATTCGTGCGTATATCGCGTAATGCAGATTTTATTAACGTTCGTATGTACACTTCACTTTTTCAACCACGAGCTTATTTGCGAAATAATGTCGAAAATTGCATAACGGTGTATTGCTTCTATGGGTATAATGTTTTAAACTGATAATCGAATATTTAAAAAAAAAATTGACATCTCTACCCAACAAAGTTACAAAAAAATCTAATAAATGTTTGACCAAAACCGACCTGTCTTACGGTACTCGTCATCATCTACTTCCCCCTATTACATTTAGAAAAATTCAATTATCGCATACTCATTGAGGGTGAAAAGTCATTCTTTCACAATCAGAGAGTATACGTAACTGTTCACTTCATTATATACAGCATGATTACATAAACTCCAATTATATCAAAACTTGTGTTTACCAGAGAGACAGAAAATGCTTCCAGATACTTCGAAAGCGCAAATAGCCTTCCCCGCCCCCCTTCGTCAACACCTCGTTCCATTCTTTTTTTGGCCTGAGCGCGCAGGCAGTTACACAACAAGCGAGTGTCGCTGCTGCAGGTGCACACGTGCACGACCGCGTGATGTAAACGCGCAGATGGGATTCCACGGAGTGCCAGTACGAGTCTGGCTTTTCATTCATTTGTACGCGAGCGAACGCGAGCGGGGCCCAATGCATATATATATATATATATAGACATTGTTCTCTGCTGCACCGGTAACGTCTGCTCCTCTCACTCTCACTCCCTCTCACTGGATCGAGCTACCCCGCTGCTTCCGTGAATCGAGTTAATTGTGCTAGAACGCGCGCGTGTTACCTTCATTACGAGCAACTTTATTGACTCGTTTGATGAGCCATTGTCGGGGCGTTCTTCCCCCCAGTTGGTTCTCACTTTCTCTCTCTCTCTCTCTCTCCTCCCTCTACTACCCTCTCCTTCTTTGTCGACATCTCTTCAATCCTCCCCCCCCCTGCAGATACTGCCGTTCGTCCCCTCGGCTCATTTCTTTTTATTTTTCCGTTATATCTTAAAACTTGTCGCTCCTTTTACCGCGTCTCTTTGCTGCTTTGCTGCTTCTCACCGCGGTCTTAATTTGTTTCGCTCGCATTTATTCGACTCGGGTATACGATCTGTTTATTGAAGCCTTTAGCTTGCTCTTACTGTGTTTGAGCTTTGACGATAAAATATACCGTGGTGTTTAATAACAACTCGTCGCGGCTATCACGATTTACCTTCATATAATTGACACTTTGTTGCATCCACTTTGTATAATCCACTTTCAAAGGGAATTAAATAGTTATTTGTCGCGACTATTCGCCGTCCAATAACGGCTACACCATTTCTGTACACCACCTTTTTAAAGCTTATAAATTACTTGATTTCATTTCAAATGTTTCTTTCTTCAAATCTTCGTTTATAGACTTAGGGTATTGGTAGGTTATTGGGTTGGTATTCCACTATGGAGGAATATACGAGCACTGCGATCGCGACCTCTTGATGATCAGCGCCACGACCAACGAAACACCGCCTTTTCCTTTTTTATTTCGTCAACTCGAACATGCACGATAAGTTCCATGCTGAACTCACCTTGTAAGCGTGACTAAGATTTGTAGTGTAAGGTAAAAGACCCAGGCAATGGACACTTAAGAGCATGTACTAGTGATTAGACACCCTCGCAGTGCCTGGACGACTTCCTTGGTTGTGATTGGTCGAACACGTCCAGATACTAGTGCTGTCCATTCCCTAGTCGTGTCCAGTCACTGGGTCATTTACCTTAAATAAATTCCAAGTTGAAAGAAAATCAATCTTGTACCGATTGATTTTACTCACACAGTCTGCAATAAAGCCAAAAAGTGTAATATGATATTAGATCTGTAATCAATAAATCGAAGATCTTCGTACAAGTATAAGACAAAAGAAATAACTCGAATTTAGTTTAGCCACCTTGACAATTACTCACGCAGATATAAACAAGTATCCGCTGCACGAATAAGCCTAGCGGTTAAGTAAAGAAATCATCGTTACCTCCGCAATAATTCTCTATTAAAATACCATATCTCTCGTCCGATACGGAGCCGAGAGCGCGGAGGGGTAAAAGCGCGAAAAGAGCCGAGAGAGAGAGAGAGAGAAGAAAAAAAAAACGAAGAAAACTCAAGACATTAGTCTCACTCACCGCAGGGCGGGAACTTTAAACAACAAGCGACAGCAAAGAAATGTACATTATGCCTGGTGTACACACACACACACGCGCGCACACATTCGCAATGGGTATAATGTATGCAAGGTGCAAATGACAAAAAATGCCTCGTCGCCAGCTCGCCACCTTCTGCTTCTCGCTTCTCTCTCATCATATATGTATATCACCCCGCGGGCGTGTGTTTGCTCCGGGCACGCCCGGCGCGCTCTTGTACCTGCTATACCTTACAGAGGGCATAACGCGTGTAACAAAGAATGAATTGCCGCAGCGAGTAAAGTTTAAGACCGGCCCACGTTTCAAATGCTCTTATACGCGCTCGCGACTCAACCTCTTTTCTTCCTCTTCTTGTTCTTCCCCCGTGTACCTATCCCCCTTCCAGAACAAAAGCACTGCTTTTACGAGCTTCGCGGTCACATACACTGCGCATGTACAACCTCCTATCCCTCTATCTCATAACGCAGGAGTAGTTGTACATGCGAGAGAGAGAGAGAACGGCATAAGGTGAAGCAATGACGTTGACGAAAAATTTATGCGCCGCGCATGACCGGCAATAAAGTCCCATAATAGGTTTTTGTTCGGCGCGACGAATGAAACAATCGTATCGTTCGCGCCGCGCGTGCGATACATTGTTAATTGAATAATTGATCTGACAAATTCGAGGATGTATAGGCTGCGGCCGAGGTGCTCGCTTATACCGCAGCTATATAGCGTTTTTGACGACGTATCCCTCCCGCCCCCGCCGCGGCATAAAGCACATATAATATTGCGCAGTTTATTGAGCATCAATATTTACAAAACGCTATAAGCCGTTGCGGCTACACAGTCTCGCGCGGAAGCCATGCGTCATTAAATTATATTGCAGCTTGTTCAAATCGATTACGCGCGATTCTATGTGTACGAGCGAAAGGTGGAATTTATACTTTGAGCATCGATGCTGTGTGTAATTGATTATTTTATGGGGATTGGCCTTTGCTCGTTTTGACTGACTTATATATTTTAACTGTGCATAGTCATTTAGCAAAGTGCAATCGTAGGGGTCGGTATTTTTAATCTTTTAGGTAAATCGTAAAGGCAGAGTATTATATTGAAGTTCCGAGAAAACGACTTTTTCCTATATATGCGGATAAACTCGATGGAGGAGTATAATTTGAATAATTTCATTTTCTGCAGTAAAAACTTCTTTCACTCCAGCTTTAATTTTATACTTTTTTTTTATAGATTAAGTAAAAATTTTCATTAAGAAAATTCTAATTTAAAAACAATAGAAAGTGTAAAGAATGGAATTAAGCAAATGAAAATAAATTATTTTATACACGTATTTGCACTCGATTAACACATAACTTTTTCTTTTTTAAACGGATATAGTTCTAGGCTGCTTTTAAAAGTACATCGATGTATTATCAGCGATTGAAGTACCATGGGATGTAATTTTTGTTCGACTTTTATAGCGCGTGCAAAGCCTTGTAAACTTTTATTTTCATTTTCGATCGATACTATTTATTTCTTAAAATCTTTTGTGCCCTGTTTTTTTTTATAGAGTAGATAGCCATTTTTATAGCTTCAACCATAATAACTTTAATGGCGATAAGACATTCATATATATTTGTGTTCTATCACCATTGTACTTCAAATTAATTTAGAAAAAAATGTTCAAGTAATAAAAAAGTGTAAAGTATAAAGACAACGAAAGAGAATTGTATAATTAAATTAAGTGTATCTAGCTGTACTGAGAAAAACATAATGTAAGTAAGGAGAAATATATTTTTGTGCATTTCCTTTGAAAGAATATAACGAATGTAACTTTTCTGTACTTGGAATGCTTCGTTACTAAACATAATTGTATACTCAGCCAAAAGCGTATAGTTCTAACTTTAGTTTCTCATTGCGGAATCACAACTCATTACTCAAGATGACAGTCATTATTCAAGATATGACGTTTAAAATATTTGTATTCTTTAAATAAGTCTATATTGAATATTATACAAAATGAATTTGAGAAAATCGTTTTATTTGATGTATGGAATACATCAAAGCTGCGTGTCGATTTCATGGACTTAAAAATTCACCTATGAAAGAGAAACCCCGCGAGCGCGACATTTTTTCCGTCGATCGTATAGCAAAGTCTCGTCTATATAGGAAGCCGCGAGAGAGAGAGAGAGAGAGAGAGAGAGAGAGAGAGCCCGCACTCCCTCCTCTCTCTCTTTATCAAGGAACATCAGATCTAGTCGAGCGAGAGGGAGAGGGAGAGAGCATCGCGCAGACCTCGGGGGAAGCTCCTTACCGGTGTTTAGATAAGGCAAAAGCCTCTTATCTACAGCCACTTTATTGGCCCCTATCTTCGCTGTTAGAGAAGCGTCCTCGGCCGGCACTGCTGCTGCTGCGTTTCGCGACTTTTCACCCTGTCGAGTCAGTGCTTACCCATGTCACTGCCTCACCCATCGAGCTCCATTTGCTGGCTCCCTATTATAACCCTGTATACCATGTGGGTTATTGTGTAGGCATAGGGGCGTGCGTTCCTGCCTATATGCCGAATGAAATTGCCGAGTCCATTCGATTTATCGCGAGTTTGACGCAAGCTGTATAATATGTATATATATATATATATATACTCCGTCGAGGGGCCTCCCTATACACATATATATATACACGCGAGCTCTATAACCAGATAAATATCTCAAATTAGATGTATCAGGTTTTGTTTATTGAATTTGCGGCGCAGCGTTTGCTGTTCGCTTTCCTCGCTCCTGCGGTTATACGCTCCGAGATTGGGATCTTTTCATTACATCGGAGCTAATGAAGAAATATGCACACGAGAAGCAAGCTGAAGCATCGCGGATGTTTAATTGAATGCCGACGCTACCCCCATCCCTTTCTCCTCCCCCCGACCCCTTCGTCGTGTTTCATCAACTCGAATATGAATTTGTTCGCGTATCTATACGTTATTGTATATAATAAATATATTGCATTTCAAGCGTTGCATCCTTGATACACTCTTGTCCTGACGCGCGGTGTCAAAATTACATATCGTTCCTTTGTAATAATAAGGAAGAAAACGTTTATTTTTTTCGAATATTCCAATAGATCAAAACTGAACAAACAAACCTCTGTCTCATTTACCGCAATTTGGCACATTTTTCGTTACTTACCTTTTGCGAATCACAGCTCGAGACACACAGCATAATTAACAACAGCCACAGCATAATGCATTGAACTTTAGACAGAAACAACGTATACTTTCTCACATCCCAATCCGCGTTAGCTGACGGACTGTACAGCTGCAATCAAAATTTAATTTCGCGCTCAATTGACTTGAGAGACGGATGGGCGCGCATGGACCGGGGGGTGGGGGAGGGGGGCGAGAGCGCCTCGACTCCCTGAAACTTCTTTTCGATAAAAAGGCCATTCATTCTGCCGTGGAAGTAGCTGCGGCGGAGCTCTTTTACCAACTCTCTCTCTCTCTCTCTCGCTCTCTCGCTCTCTTTCTCCCAGACGCATAGCTCTCGGGCCCGATCTCCATCAAAGGGACGGGAATTTTCATCTCTGCGGGCAAAGCTGCTTGTTGCCTCTGCGGTCTCTCTCTCTCTCTTTCGCATATATATATACACGGGGAGAGGCATGTCAAAAGTCTGACAGAGAAATCGTACAAACAGCGAACGAAGCGCGAGGCCCTGCGCAAAATAGCCCAACCATCCGGTAAACAATGGGTTCGCAATGAAGCGCGCAGATGAATATTCCGACTTATAAATTATTAATGCCAAGCTCTACTCTCTCTATCTCTCTCTATCCCTCTCTCTCTCTCTCTCTCCCACTTGCTGTCTCGCTCTTACTTTCGTTGCTTTAGGTAGTAACGCAATTTTGCCGGCGGGAAAAGCAGCGGCAGCAGATGTATAGTCGAGTTATTCTTGGGCTTTGCTTACAAACGAATTCTGTATTTCGAAGTGGCTTGTAATGATAATACCCGACCGGTATAGGAGGGAGGGACTGGAGGCGGTGCTGCACGTGGTATAGTAACGCAAGCCCAACGCGCACCAGCTATGCTAATGAATTGCTTTGACAGGAAAACGCCCAGGAAGCGGCATAAATATTTGTAGTACATTATCTCTCGATTGTTTTCGAGTGCAAGTAGCGGTAAGCGGACGCTCCAGAGATGTTGATTTTTTTTTGTTCTTTCCGGAAACTTCGATCGTTCTATTCATTTTCGTTAAAGTTTAAACACGCTTTTGATCGTTGCTTTTGTTGTTTGGGATGCTGTTGTTGCTTATTTTAGAACGTATTCAAGAGTATGTTGAAAGCTTCGGTAAAGATCAACCTTTTTCCTGAACAGTTTCACTAGCTATTTTTATATATTGTTATATACACGCTGGATAGAGTATATTCAGTTTCAAATAAGAGATTTGTCGACCGAAAATGGTCTTTATGGATCCTCCTCCTTCATGCAGCTTTATCAATTCAACAAAGACAAATAGTTTCCGAAGGGCTCATGAACATGCATGTTCTGAAACCATAAAATATTTGAAATATATTCAAGTACTGTCTGATCATGCTCGGAGCTCGACTACTCACACTTATACTGAATTTTTTTTTTCTTTCCATACATTGAAAACTTATACCAGATAATTGCTACATTTGTTTGTGCACGCAAAGTGATACTTCAGCTTTCCTTTCACACTTAACATTGTTCTTGAAATATCTGCATAATTCGGTTACCAATTAGCATAATATAATATACAATTTAATTAGCTTTATCGCTAATTGCAAATTATTAACGTCTGAAACAGCGCGAATCAATTAATATAACAGAAGTATAATATACGTTATCGTTGATAGAGGTTGTATATATGTAGCTGTTATTAGAAGAAATTAGATGAATGAAGGCCATTGCCTCATCAGCGAGTTTCTACCTTCCCTCCGGTATACTTTGCTCCACATATATAACGCGCACAGACACACACGCACACACAGCACACATGTCGAACATCGCCCGAGAATAATATCGAGAAATCAGCAATCTCGCGTATTTCCGTTTCGCAATCAGTGATCATGCACTACAGGACGTAAAACTCGGAGTTGTACAGATAGTAGACCAATATATATATATATATATCTATCTATATATATATATGATGTCGGAGTATAGGTAGACAGAGAAGAGTCAAGACTGGTACCATTGAAAATATTGAATTCCCGTTGGCTCAGCGCATCTTGAAATTCGCGGCTCGTGATCGGGAAAACCTCGCCCCTTCCCATCCCTCCTACGTCGGCCCAGCTCTCTTTTTCTTCCTCATTGCGAGCTTCGATTCTCAAGTCTCGCCCAGCCTCGCACACACGGCGCTTTCTCTCTTTCTCTCTCACTCTCGCTAGTTGTATCACGCAGGAAAGAGAGAGAGAGAGAGAGAGAGAGAGAGAGAGAGAGAGAGAGAGAGAGAGGTTCAGTGGGCTACGTGTCTGCGCCTCCTAATGTCTCGTTACGCCCGTAATTTAGGGCGAGCGCCATGCTGACTTCGAATCGCCTGCTTTAAAGCCGATTCGCCGCTAATTTAGAGCGTGCGGTGGTGGCGGCCGCTGCTCGCTTCGGACCGATCGGCCGGGAGGTTCGTTCGTTTCACCGCCGCGGCTGGGAGAAACTTTTAGACTTACTCGAGACCGCGGCTACCGCCAATGGCCTTTCCTTCTATACATCTCTATATACATATATATATATATATGTGCGTGTGTGTTGGTGTGTGGGTGTGGGTGTATATATAGCTTCGCCAGCTCTCCTTGGTCGCGTCGGCGAGCGAGCGAGCGAGAAAACGAACGCGATTTCAATGGGATTGCTGCACGCGAAAACTGCGAGCGCCGCACACACACACACACACACGTATACACACTGGCACTGACTCGCTTTTTCCAGACGATACTGCGGGCTATCGAAGTGAAGTCCAAGTAGTTAGCGGTTAAGGTTGAATGATTCAGTAGTCCGTAATTGTGATAACGAGAGCTCATTGTGCGTTGCGAAACGTCTTTCTCCGTGCGCAGAGATGAAAATTGCTCCACTATCTTATTTGCAGCTGAGGCTGGCGATTGGAATCCATGCGGTTTGGAGAATCTAACCCGATCGTAAATATATCTGTGCTTTTTAAGTGCACAATAATTAATTACTTATAGTTTCTTAATGAGTATACGTTTATTGATAAAAATACCTATCCATTTTTATAAAAATTAAAATGCAAGACAAGGTGATTTATTTAAGTATAAAAAGTTTAGATTTACATATTGCGATAAATTAATCGCAAATACTCATTCTCGGAATAAAGCAAATGTATTAATTCTGCAGCAAAGCTCAAAGTCTATGGATGAAATGAGATTATTATTAAATATATCCTGGAGCTGAATCCGACACGATAATTAATGCGGCGCAGATATAATCTCGTACAAAAATAAAATACTCCTCTTATAATCGACGATAATTCTTTTCTTTTGATGTCCATTTCAAGCGTAATAACGTCATTATTAATTTTTTTTTCCCCTTTATCTCTCATTGTCGTCTGCGCATCGATCTCACGCGCGCGCAACCAGCACAAATTTCCAATGCGTATCTATATACTTTCACTCTCCAACTTCTCTGTTTCTCTACTCTTTCCTACTACGCTTTCGTTCCTTGGCGTTTGTCAGGGGAAAATAAAGAAACGATAGCCCATAGCATCCGAGCTTGAGATCGGATATTTTCTCTTTCTCTCTCTCCTTTTCTTTCGCTACTTTCTGTCCCAACATCGACGACAATGGAAGAATCGACGTTGCGTGATCAAGCGAGTCTCCCTCTCTCTCTCTCTCTCTCTCTTTCTCTCTCTCTCAGTTGACTTTTGTTGTGGATGCATTCGCTTCACTTTGATGGCTGCACACGCACAATAACACTCACGATGTACAGTGTGTGTGTGTGTGTGTGTGTGTGTGTGTGTGTGTGGGTGTGTGGGTGTGTGTGTGGGTGTGTGTGTGTGCTGCAAGTCTCGACGTAACTGTGCAAACGGTTAGATTCGATGTGCGCGGTCGATAAGGAACGGAGCGGACAGGAAAAAAGATCACCCACACGCTATGTATGTATATTTTTAAATGACAGCAGCTGCCTCGCGTCTGCGGAAGTTTATTGCGTTTTTGTATTTGTATTTAATTGCTCTGGAAGAGCTTTCAGGTTTCTAATACTGAAAACTTCATTTTGTCGTGCACAGACGAATAAAACAAATGCAAAATTATTGCGTGTTTTTTTTGCTTGTGTCTTACATATGAATATGAAACCAAAGTAGTGTCAATAGTCAAACTGTAGTTTATATTAAAACCAGTAGAACTGTGTGTTTATGGATAAAAAAAACCTGTAAGTCGGTGAAATATCGACAGCGCATTTTTCGCCTAGTATTTCCACCCAAAGTCGATCGCAAAAGTCCTCCATCATTAATAGACCCCCGCAGATTGAGCTACGATACAGCAGTGATCAGGACACCGCGGATTATTTGCCTTTCGTCCTGCAGTCGCGAAAAGTTTCCCTAGCTCGATACAGCCAACTCGGCAACTATATACACCTCGTCGATTCACCCCCGAATAGTCGATCCCCCTTGATCGAAAGATTTTCGAATAGCCACTGATGTATAATACATTTACAGCAATCTGCAGCAGTAGTGTCCAATGTAGCAATCAGTTGGCCCGAATTTTCACGGAACGCTCGGGAAAACTTTCTTTAGCAAGCTATACAAACGAGGTAGTATAGCGTTCAGCAGAAAAGACGCGGAAAAAGGGGCGAGGGTATAGGTGAATTTCTGCGTCCAACCACATAGACACACACACACAGAGAGAGAGAGAGACAGGCAGATATAGACAGATAGACAGACACACGTGTGAAGGAGGGAAGACTGGGAATCGATTGATCAGCTCTTGCGAGGAAAGTTTCAGGCCGAGGGTATTGACTGTGCGCCTCGATGCGCGCAAAGCAACGGTTAATCACACTCGGTATAGGTGAATTCCCAATCAAAGGCCCTCTCCCCCTCTCTCTCTCTCTCTCTCT
>UELU01145688.1:0-32270 GCA_900490025.1 Megastigmus dorsalis | reverse complement strand
GCAGTTGACATTGAAGATTTTCAATACAAATATTACCCAGCTAGATTAGGATTTTTTCTGTCCAATCACGTAATAATATACCCAGATAAGTGATTTGAAGGTGCGCACGCTGACGTACCCATCATTTCTAAATTCTGTCGTAAAAAATAAGTATAATTTTTATGGATTTTCTTGCTTGAATGAGTTATAATTTTTAATAAGTGATTACTTTCTACAGTTTTGCAATCGTTTCTGTCCAAGCAAATTCTTGAAACGTACCTCAGCTTAAAATTTTTTGGTGCTTTAATACTTTGAATTTCACCACTACTGCAGTCTATTTCGACATTATTTTGACAACCTCCAGCAGTTGATTCAGCTATTTCTTCCATAGAGACTAATAGTATTTTATTGAATACCAAATATACCAAAGAAGACTCTGTACTTAATATGTCGACTGAACAACTCCTACGAAATATATATTTTTAAAGTAATTGTAAATAATAATTGTACAACGAAACATGTATTTATATCATCGATGGATAAATTATTTAATTTTTTAATGTAATGATGCTATAAATATACATTTTATATAAATGATAACTACAGAAAATCCTATAATAATCACACAATTGATAGCGTAATATCAATACGCTATCAATTATCAAAATAATCACTCATTGGTAACGGAAAATGTCTGTTAGAATTTTAATTGACAGTGAAGATATTGCTGTCAGAATAAAAAATATTTGCTGATTTCTTAAATTGCTTTTACAACTTTCATTATCATTAATTCTTTACTTAAATAATTATTTTATCAAAACACAAAATGTTATAAAAGACCATTGTTAAAGCCTACCCATTTTTCCACTTTTTCTGATAAAGTCGTTTCATCTGCAAATGAATTGATTAATCAAATGGCATTCAAATTAATAGTTAAGGATTGTTTAAAATTCTAAATACAAGCAAAAATCAATAATGACAGGTCAACGATCATTTAGCCAAGTTACATTGAATTCAAACTGTGCAGGGATATGAAACATCCCCTGTGTGAGTCATTGACCATTCAGTGTGTACCCCTCGGTTCGTGTACGCAGTTTGTTTATGCTCTACTGAACTTTTTATTCCTGAAGGGTCGTTTCCTTTTTGGACCCCATTTCTAGCCTAACGAATGTAACAGTTCACTTTGATAATTACACAAGTTTGATGCGTCGGGACACCGGAGATATTGTGACTTATCGCCATTTGTTATTCGGCTTTCAGTCTTGAAATTAACTCGCCGGCTCGGGCGTTCAAGACAAAATTATACGATTCTTTGCACTGCAATAAGCGTCCGCGTCCAGTTTCCTATTTAAACAAGCGTCATTCGCATATATATATACAACGAGTTACAAGCCCGATGCATTTATATATACGTGATTTTAAAATATACAAGAAAAGTTTCGAAAGAGCTCCATCCAAAAAAATAATAGAATATAATATATCAATTCTCAAAATAAATTATCACTAATCAAATAAATATTTAGCAAAAAAAAATTTGCCTATCAGTGCAGCTTATTAAGAGTTTTTTTACTATATTGCTTCTAGCCTCGTATTTTTACTTTGTTATTGCAGGAGTTATACATAGCAGCATAGGTTGTTACTTACCTACCGAAATCCTCAAAATCCTGACCATTTCTCTCTTTTTCTTTTTTACAGAGGTCAATTGGCTGGTTGAGTGTAATTGATTTGAACGCTGCTGATTGATGGGCGGGTTTATTGGAAGGGAGGTGATGATTGATTTTCGGACGACGCGCCGGCGTGTACAGCATATAAGGGATGAAATCAGTGTTGTCTTTTTATACATTTTTGATACTGGCAAACAAGATTTAAGGAGGAACTATTTAATGAAGATGATTTTGAAAATATTTGAGTTAGAAATGTAGAATATTTTTTACAAATAATTTTCTTTTTATAAACAGTAAAATCATTATATTGTAACGGCTAAACCGATTCTGTTTATTGTATGTACATTTAAAATTTAATATAAGAGATTTTATAAAAAACAATAAAATATTGGTTACGTTTGAGTTTATACATATTTTTTATGTTTCAAAATGTGTAATAAACTGGATCAAGTAAGAATTGTATAAATACTTGATAAAAACTATATTTATTTAATTTGAGGATATTAATTAATAAAAAAAGTAGAACAAAATACATCCTTATAATATTTATGAAATTTTGGTAAATTTTTAACTAACGTTTATAAGATTTATAATAAGGTAGATAAAAATTAAGATCCATTAAAACAAGTTTTCTTTTTACATTAGTTTCTGTTCCAAATTATTTTTTCCACTTACTTGTTAGTTCGTTCAAGTTAGAGATATGGCTAATTATGATTAGTATTGCATATTATTTTATTAGTAAAAATTAACTCACAAGACTTTCTGAATTTTGATATAATTTTTTTTATTGCTGTAAAGTTAGTATTGTTCTCACATAATAAATAACATATCTGTTACAAACGATGCATTCTTTTAAATTATAAAGTAAAATCATTTTTAACTATTAACAATTTTATACACTTCGATTTATGTGTATATTAAAATTAATATAAAAGGATGTAATTAAAGTTTCCATAAGTGCGCGTTGATTGCAATAGTTTATCACGATTGTTTCTGTCTGCAAACTGCATCATCGTCTCATCGAAGAATAAACTCGGTAGTCGATGTTACATTGCATTATTTTAATCGTGGCTTGTTAATCAGTCTTGCAAGTGGGCGAGTATAGAATTTTCTTCGAACTTCTGAATCTTCATTTTTTTTCTTCAATGCTGCCTTTGAAAGAATAGTTTATAACTTTTTTAAGTAAGCTCCATGTGTTTTGTAAATTTTTGCCCGCAATACAAAAATTAAAGAGACTTAAAAAATAATTCAACTAAATATTAATAAGAATTTCATTTATTTACATAATGTAAAGAGGAAAAAGCGTACTTTTAAATGCCATTCGTTTTAAAATAAGATTTTTTATTACAAAATCAAGCAAAATTAGGTAAATATTTCCTCTTTATGAATTGAAATTAATCTAAAGAAAACTAATTAAAGGTTTACTGGGGGGATAGATGCTAAAAAATACCTCGATATAAATGTTAAAAATGAAAGAACAAATGCGAATCGCATCAAGTCGCTTTATTTGATTTTTCACTCATCATCATGTTCCATTGCAGTAATTACTGAAACAATGTTTGCTCGGTAAATCGATCAAGCCGAAAAACTGATATATTTGATTCGTATATTAAAATCAACGTGAAAGGGAAATATGGGGGGTGGCGTACAATGCGGCTTCTTAGGCGAGCGCTCAAGCGGCTTCGCTTCGCCAGCAAAGCCGTTTCAGTCGCAAACCTTTGTACAAAAACTATAACTAATATAATATATATTTATATATAATATTTTATCTACCATGTAGAAAACAATGACTTCGAGCTTAAAGTCGTGAGAAACATTATTCTGTGTATACGAAGTCCTTAGCTCGATCTACATGAACGAAAAAACGATGAGAGATTAAGTTGACTACTCGTGCGTAGTGTATTAGAAACGAAAAATCAATCCGAAAGCCATTCAAATGCTTTCGGCACACATGTAAACATCTTATAGAGTTCGTACATTTTTCAATCTTACATTTTATCTTTTTTATGTTGTCTCGTTTAGTCACCTTGTAATAAATGCTGTACATTACAAAAGTATCGAAATCAATAAATCTATCGCGCGTATCAGTATATTGTAAAAATCGCTTAGTCGTACGATTTGTGTCTGCGCTTGCTTCATGCTTGTTTACTTTAAATCTTTTATTTCTTATTTAGATCTTCGAAAAGTTTAGAAAAGCGAGATCCCCCAAAATCACTGTTCACCCATGGTATTTTCTTTTATATAATATATATACTATATATAACTATACACCTACAATAGTTAACAAGACAAGTCTGCAGTCCAATACGTATCGGACACAAATTCTTTCATCTTCTTTTTTTTTCATTATTCTCAATTAAATCGATTAAACTTACGTGTTTAAGTTTATCTTAAGTAGTGTGTGTTTTCTCTTACTCTTTGCTCTTATGAATCGTAAGTTGCCTCTCACATTAGCACGCAGTAATTCTTGTTTTTCGAGGCGCTCCTCGTTTTCGCAATACATCGAGGCACACAGGACGTCGAGAATGGCTTCGTCGACTTGTTTCTTTTATCATCGTATAACGTAGCTGCTCGTTTCATTCTGATGCGAGTTGTCAATGATTTCCGGACATTCTGTGCGTGAAATTCCCTCGCGGAAAAATGCAATTTACGTCGACTACGTGAAATATATTCAATTTTTAAATTATACTTGTCAATTTCAAAAAGTATAAAATTTAACTCAAAATTTAAAATGATAAGTCATGTTCGTCTTGCTTTAAATCCTAATCAAGATATTCATTAATTTTCTTTGATGATACCAGTGATACCAATTATCATAACTACTTTAGGTAGAAAATAATAAAATATGTAAATAAGAAAAATAACGTTGAAAACAATCGAATTTTTCTTAAGGATTATTGAAATTGTAGTATTTCATATTAAAATTCGTATGTTGTTTCATTGAAAAATAAATTAAGTTTTTAACAAGGATTAAAAGTCTTTTAATTCGTTCTGAACTGAATGGAAACTATGAAAATAAATCTTTTCAAAAATCTAGCGTGAATCTTAAAAATGAAAAAGTGTTATTTAAGTAGTCATTCTAAATTGATTAAATTTCACATCAGTCGAACAAACCATGTTTAATGCTTACATTTGCAGTTCTGTTTAATTCTTTCTTTTACATATAGTTACGATTACGCTTATTTATCGAGATAAATACAAAAGTTTCTGTTATTGGCATTCGGTACTGCGCTTCTGTCTTTCGCCGCCTCTAAGCTAAGTTTCACTGGTCTGCTTTTATTAGAAAAGTCGACGTAGAAAGGTATAAATGAGTGTTTACGCTCCACTGTTTTATGGCGGACGTATTTTCTCGTATCTAAAACCCGTCTAAACGGCGAAGCTCTTGCACGTTTCCTTTAGTGTAGGAAAATCGAACATGAATACAGCGAGAAAATAGTTCTAACGAAAGCTGTCGCTGGCTTCGAAAGGACGGAAGCGGAAAAATCAAATACATCTTGGAATGTATTGTTTTAGTTTCACAAAGGTGTTTCTTTACTGTTTCACCTTTATTTACATGTTTCGGTGGAAAGGGAAATGTCGATAAAATAAATGCTTATAAACAGTCGGTTTGTATAATAAATTTTTATAAAAATGCATTTAAAAGAACACCGAGGGGGTTCGGTGATTGTGCAAACAAGTTTTTTCCATACGACCGATGATTTACAACGACTAGCCGGGTAAATAATGTTATTTCCAAAAAAGGAGCGGAAGATGTAGAAAGTTTTTTGTTTTGTAACTAGAGGAATTTTTTTGTTTTCTCAAAAACTCAGTCGAAAAGCTCAGCTTTTGGAAGTCAATTGTGGGTCTTTTACATTTGCGATTTTCAACAATTTTTCTCGCATCACAAGACGTTTACTCCACTGCATTTCTTTAAATTTTTTATACGATAAACATATTTTCTATATTAAAATCACAATTAATATATTTTTTCGATCAAATTAAACGTGGCATTTTACAATCGAAATTTTTGGATATGTTATTATTAGCGTAAGAAACTACTTGGAATCACATTTAAGTATGGAATTCACTCATGTAGGATTATAGAATAATTATTTCCTCTGCTTAAAAATATTTACATTACATAAATTCGTAAGTAAATAGTTCTATTGCTAAAGGTATTACAATCAAAGACCTGCTAGCTACGTTAGATAATAACTAACTTTTCTTACATTAACATACCATTTAACCAATTGATCAAAATCGTTAAAGTCTTGTAGATAAAATATTAAGTAATTGATTAACAAATTAAGATACACCAAATGTTATCTCTTAAAATTCTTAAAAATGGTTTTAAAAGTTTTATATGAACCAGTAAACGTTTTTGTGGACGATTTTAATGAAATTATTATTCATATTCTAGACATCCAAAATCCAAAAATTTGCTTTATGATTTATCAGTTAAAAGACCATTATACAATTTTGATACATGATGATGGCTATGTTAATGAGCTTATTTAAAAGGTTAAAAAGAAGTACCGATCCGTCAAGAAGAGGATAAAGAGATAGAATCGAACTTCGAAAAAGTCATTTACACAAAAGGGCTTCGAGTGATTTATTCTGTTTATCGTTTAAAGAATTTAAGAAAGTAAAGTTTTACGCATGATAAAATTCGTTTGAGTAACAATGACCAATCAAACGATTATAGCGACAAACTGCTTTTAACAACACGACCAAACTTATCCGCTGTGTGAAATAATGCCGTCTAAAGTAACAAAGAAAGCGGCGAAGAGAAAAACAGTTGAAAACAACAAACGATAATGACCCGGTCGACTCTCTACTCCTCCAAAGCCATCCTTTTTTATTCAAAACAACAATTCACATCCAGCCAATCGAGATGTATCGCAGGCCAGTTAGTCGCTCGCGTGAAAACTAGCATCTACAATATAAATCCATAAAACGCACATTCATCATCGTCGTCGTCGTCTTCGTCGTCGTCGAGAGCTCGATTATCGCAATTCCCGTCGCGCCAATCCAGCAGCGGCAGAGTATAGCAGCGTCAGCGGCGGAATCTCGGTCCTGTGTCCCTTATATGGCAACAACAACAGTAGTAGTAGTAGTAGTAGTAGTAGTGGTAGTAGTAGTAGTAGAGTAGTAGTAGTGGTAGCGGCAACAGCGGCAACAGCGGCAGCAGCGGCAGCAGCAGCAACGACGTCAGCGGTGGTCAGCCACGATTATTATGGATTGAGACCTTGGCGCTTCTCCTCCTCGAGCATCGCGTCGAGCTCGTTCGTGAGGTTCGTGAGCATGTTGCCGATGTCGCTGAGGACGTCGGCGGGTTCGCTGCTCGAGCCGGTGCCGTGGCCAACCGAGGATGACGAGTGCTGCTGCTGCTGCTGCTGCTGCTGCGACATCATGTGGCTGGGACTGTTGGCGTATTCCTGGGCGGCCCGGGCGGCTCGCTGCTTTATCGTGCCTGCGTTCTCGTTGGCGAACGGCAGCGAGTCCGACTCGGTGCTCGAACTCGACTGAAAGAAAAAGCATCTTTTTTAGACACGGTACTTTTACGTTCTCCAACGATTATACAATCTTTCACAAAAATATTGGAGGATTTCTAAACTAATCGACCGTCTATACAATTTCGATATGATTTCTGTAATGCAATAAAGATTCTTAAGAGATGGGGAAATTACTTTGAAGCTAGCATCGGAGCCGTTGCGATGCTGCAGGGCAAGAGTGGCGATGAGCTCGTGCTCCTCGCTGACGTTGGCGCTCACGCTGCCCCAGCTGCGCGACATCGAGGACGGCGGCCGGCTGAGCTGCGTGGGTGTCGAGCTCGCGGTCGGCGCCGTCTGCGAGGACTGACTGTTCTGCTGCTGGCCGACGACGATCGCCGCCGAGGACAGGAGGTGCTGTATGTGCTGTTGTTGCTGGTGCTGCTGGTGCTGCTGGTGCTGCTGGTGCTGCTGGTGCTGGAGCTGCTGGTGTTGCTGGTGGTGGTGCTGCTGCATGAGGCGCTGATGGTGATCGTCGCAGCTCGACGTTGGCACGGGGCCGCTGCAGTCGATCACGACGTCGCCGTTGCCGCTGCCGTTGCTGCTGCTGACGAGGGAGACGGAGCTCGAGTCGCGCGAGCTCTGCCGACGGGGCGGCGAGGGTGGCCGACGTTTCAGCAGGTTCGGACTGCTGTCGAGGCCGTAGGTCAGCTGGTACTTGTTGTCGAAGTCGCGGGGCAGCGACTTGTACTGGCCCGGCGACGCCTGGACCTGTGGGAAGAACGTCTGATTTTTTTAATTGTGTAGAACTATTATGCAGTGCGGGCCCGGTGAGATTTTACGGCCTGCGGCTCTTTTCTCGGCGCCACTTCAATGTTCCCCTTGATTGTTTAGTAAAGGAGTTCTATGTATCATCGTGACTCAAGATGATCGGGATGAGTTGAACAAATTTCTACTGGTCTGCTTTGAATCGAGCTCGTGATCGAGAAGAAAATTGTTGTAATTTTTTTAATTTGTGTATCGACAGTTGGGAGGTAAGAAGGTACTATTTTCAATGCATCTACATACTATAGCAGATAGTACTTTCTTCGAGGCAACTCCGAAATAGTTCCTTCTTACCCCAACCGTCGATATCATTTTTGAAAAACTTCCGAAACTATTTACAATTCTTGACAACATCTTTGAATAATGACTTTGTATATATTGAAAAAAATTCGAAACTGTCTTTGATCGTTCAACTACAAATTGTCCTTATTGGTAATATGTTACGTGAATAAATCTAACTGTCCGCTAAGCAAAGCGGAAGTCAAAGAGATCCAAAGGGTCCAGCGCGCGGAAAAAAGAGCCTGCAGGCCTCGTCTCGTCGTCAACCGATGCTCCGTCTCGAGGCTTACCTTGGCTACGGGCCTCGGTCTGACGAGGCAATGCCGCGGCCTGGGCAGCGTCCCACCCCCTATGTTCTCGATGATGATGGCGTGGTCATTGGTGGGCGTGAGGTCGCCGTCGTCGTAACTGCGCGGCCGCCAGTCGAGGATCTGGGGATGGTGAGACTGCGGCGCCGGGGATGGCGGATAGCCCAGGGGCACGTCCTCCAGGCTCTCGAGGGACTTGCCGCGCGAGTGGCCTCGGGCTACGGTGCCGTAGTCGAGGCCACCGGGCAGGGCCGCGTACATGCTGCGCCAGCCGCTGCTGCTGTTGCCGCCGCTGCTGTTGCCGCTGCTGTTGTTCGAGACAGTCGAGCTGTTGAGGTTGTTGAGGTTGTTGAGGTTGTTCGGGTGGTGCTGGTGCTGTTGTTGCTGGTGCTGTTGTTGCTGCTGCTGCTGCTGCTGCTGGCTGTCGGCCGGGCGCTGGAACGACCTGAGGATCGGTGAGGAGCAGTCCTCGTCGGGCGAGGGCAGATCCGGCGCGCCTCGCTGAATCACTACATCCTGGAAAAGGAGAGAGAGAGAGTTCGGCGGTTAAGACCAGAAAGCTGGGCGGGGGGATGGGGGAGCAGGAGTTCGAGAGTCATTACTTTTTTGGCGTAAAGGTGGACGGTTCGGCGGCGATATATCAATTGCATTTTTTTATTCAATTCTCTTTGGCATTGAGCGACTATCTGCTTGAAATTAATACATCATTATATATTATGTCAGTTGTTGTTTCGTTTGGTTGTTAAACGTGTTACGTGTTAGATGAGTCAAGGCTTTTCACTGATCATCGAGTTCGACAGACAGAAACTTAAGATAAAGTATGCGTGAATGAAAAATGTTAGTGGTTTGTTAATGAGCTTAATCGAACCGCATGAGTGCTGCAAGTGCGTTGTGAGTGAATGAAAATAAAACCAAAGTGTGAGAGGGTAAGCCGAATTATACCGAAGTTAACATAGTTAATGCATTAGCATGTGTACATGCATCGAATGATGTACACGCAATATACCTAGTATTTATAGTTCTGACAAACATTTCGACCGCAACGAAATTATCAAAAAATAGTGTGTAGAAATTAGATTGTTATGTGTAAAGTATATATAAACTGCAAGGCCGACATCGACGTCAGATGGGTACTGGAATCTTGTATTCCATATTATTAATTATATTTATTTAACAGATTAGGTAATGGTTACATGCACTAACGCATGCACCAGTCGAAAAGGTACAGGCATCCTTCGCTGATTGAAACTTTGTACAGGAAGCAAACGAGAATCGCGTTGTTTCAAGATTTGTTTCTTCTCTTACTACTTAGCTTCTTAAAACAACGCGTCATCAACTCGGTCTGCGAGGAAATTGCGACATTTGCATCAGCGTGGAACTATAGACATTGAAGTGTCGCGCTCGGTCGATAAAATGAAGAGGAAGACTCACCTGCGTGTGTCCAGGATGGGGCGGCAGTCTGGCGAGGTCGAGCGGCTGTATGCGTTTGCCGGCCCTGATGTCCTTGACCCGCTTTATAGCGAGCAGCAGTTTCTTCTGATGTCCGAGCCTCACGATCCCGATGTCCTCGAGATCCTCCCACATGAGCGTCGTGACGTCCTCGACGGATCGCATTCCCTGCTGGTGCAGAGGTCCCAAGTACTCCTCGAGCCTGAGGAGCCTGAGCCATTCCTCGAGGGAGCCTGGCACGTGTTCCGGTAGACCGTCGCCTACGTTCAGATTGTCGATCTCGGCCTTCAGCCGCTTCCTGTGCATCGGATTCTTTATACCTGTGCATCATCGTTAAAACAGAACTGGCATGAGTGTGAGCAAGTTCGGAGATTATCGTGCCTTCCGCGAAATGCTGCTAAGGCCGACGGATGTGTGTGTGTGCGACTTGGCAGGATGGTATGCCGCGCTACGGACTGGGTTTTTATATATATATATGTATATACGATGGCGTTATTGGGATAGAGTTTCGCTCGAGAAACGATGTGGGAATATTATAGGGATGGATTCGATGGAGGTTTGGATCGACACAGTTTGTAGAGGAAGTATACACATTGATTATTAATAATCATGTTTCTGATGTATATTAAAAGTCCTTTACTCGGTATTGTATGACTCATTTTTCTTATCGCGTGTGAAGGCTTTCACTTGTTTAACTTACTGAGCACGTTACGATAAGGTTGGTCTATTTTAAAAAATACTCTCATAAAATACACAAAAGGATTTCATAGTATGTATATATAATTATTAATTTACGTATGCTGAATTTTCTTTCGGTATAATAGCTACGAGCTTATAAATGCATAGTTTATTAGCAAACTTTTCAAGCGCAAAAAAGCTTTTAGCAGCTTTGTCAGCTTTTAATATTTTTCATTATTCGATATGGTGTAACATATTCTCTAATTACACTGCTCTTTACTTTCGCGTCAGAAGCAATTATAAAAAAAAAATTCTAAATTATTTGTCATGCATATATATTTCCCGGACAGCTGAGAATTACCGTAAAATATAACGTTAACCTTAACAGAATCTGCGGTAATTCTACATAAAAGATCAAATTTTTTTTCGCCTTAATAATAACCCTGCAGTAAACTACAATTGAAAAGTAACGTTATCATTAGATGCAGCAATACTTTCTTATCAAATCGTTCAAAAAAATTGCAAAAAGGTAGAATCTATAACGGTCTAGCGCGATAGTAGATAAACAGCAGTAGCCGGGGCAGATATTGAACAATCGTAAATCGAGTATTTTGAAAACAAGACGCCAGCGATAAACACAAGCCATCGCAGTCGTAGGCCTGAGAATAAAAGAGAAGCATATTGTAGATGTACACGGCTAGCGGCACAGAGAGAACGGCACTGGTATACCAACCGATAGCGGTGAGATCCTCGGGCGTCATGCGCGTGATGGTCGCGAGGTCGTAGCCCGCCGATGCGAACAGCGGGAAGTACTCGTCGAACTGCAGCTCCGAGAGCCAGGCGTGTACGACGTCGAGGTCGGTCGGCCTGTCCGGATGGCTGCCCAACGAGCTTATGGAGCAGCGCGGCGAGGACGTCAGGGCCCCGGCGCTGCGCGGACCCAGATGATAGCCGGAGGCACGTCCCGAGTCCAGAGAGGCGGTCGAGTGCCGCGAGCCCGAGCCCGAGCCCGAACTGCCTGGGCTGTCTCTGCCTGGGCTCTGTGTCATGTCGATACCTGCCGACCAACGCAATCGCTTTTTACCCTTCTCTGCCCGAGTACCTTTTTTATTACAAGCCCTACCCTTGCGTGCTGTGGACTCGAGCTGATACTCTGGCTGATAACCAGTTTGCTCTATAATGTCATTGCTAGCAGGGAGTGCAGGGGTATAGTATTTGGATGTGTAGCTCTCTATCTTTTATGCATCTTTGCAATGATCGGTACCTTTTGCTCGAGTTCTGTACTGCACTTTCAAATTTCTTTTACAATTTCGTTCTTTTTTTAATGTGATTGCACTAGTACCATGTGATAAATAAACATAATTGACTTATAAGATAATAATTAAATTTCGCGTGCAACTTGTCTTTGTCTATCTTGAAAATCTTGTACAACAAACTTTTTTTACGAATGCAGGACAAAATAACTGAAAAGTCGTTTTAATGCCAAGAAATATAGGTAAAAAGTCTCGTCTGCAATTAAAGCCGATACAAATAAAGCTGATTGCTACATTATTTTAATGTTCTCTTTAATTCTTGGTTAACTGTTATAATGCCAGGTTATTACATAGTCTAGTTCCGTTTCTACGCTCGAAAGCAAATATTGCAATAAACTCTCGACAGCTGGCTTGCAATAAATTTATAATATATACATTTATATACAATAAAATGAAGTGTGCCAGAACATAGATGTACATAATTACTTGCTTGATTGTAAAAAAAAAAATACTACTCGTTGAAATCGAATCGACGATTTCTAGAGGCATACAATTTATTTTTATACTCGAAGGAAATTATTTTAATCTCTTACTAAAGTCCCAATCTGAATTTTCAATTACAAACAGTATAAGAAAAATTCTTCCGTTAAACTAATAATTGTCAATAATTGGCATTAAAAAAAAGAAGTTATTCGATGCAATGGAGCGACTTTGAGCTACACGTACAATTATCATCTCGCGATCTTAACGTATACGAACCTTGATCCTCGGCATGAGCGTACTTGCCCACCATGGCCGGGAACGAGAATCCCGGATGCGTGAATATGGGCCCTGGACTCTTTCCAGCCGGCATCCCGTAGGAGCCGTCGTCGCCGTTGGGTCCACCGCCGCCGCCGCCTCCGCCGCCTCCGTTGCCCCCGCCTCCCATGCCCATGCCGCCGCCGCCGAGGCCACCGACGCCCGAGCCGGGCAAAGCGCCTGGCAGGAAGCAGCCGTCCTCGCTGCTCGCGTAGCCGGCCGAGCCGAATGACGAGCCCGAGTGGCGGAAGTCATTGGGCACCGCGGGCGGCGCCACCTTCTTAGCCTGGGTTACTGCTTTCGACGGCCGACTCATACCGCCGACTGAAAAGTCACACACCGATATATTTTTTCATTGTTATTGTCGTTACGAATAGAGATTTATTATGTTATTGAGGGATTGCACTCTGGAAATTTGGCGCCACATCCGCCAAGAGCTGCACTAAATTGCAGCTTTTTTGCTCGCTTGGAAATTTGACGCACAGCGAGTGGCTTGACATACATATTTTTCATCAAGAGTGAAGCATGTTCTTCGGCGATGGGACTTTAATTGGAGCGTGTGATTTTGGGCCGAAACTTACATCGTCCGTATACTGTCCGGTAAAGGGATACACGAGTGTAAAGAAATTCCTGTCGCGTGTAATTATACACATTACCAGGCTCGACGCGTCAAATGCAAATTAAACTTTTACGGCAGTTTGATTGCGACTCGATGATCGGGATGATGCCTTGTACCGGCATCAACTGTCCGTAAGGAGTTTTTAAAATTTTCGGAATATTTGAATGGAAGATACATTTGGAATTAACATTTTCATGTGTATTCGTAAATGCACTTTATTGCTTCGTGGTATAGTGACTTTAAAAAAAAATTAAAGGTACGAAGATGTGAGGAAAATGCGATTTCCGATACGAAAAAATCGTACTTTACCGATACGACTCGCTCAATCCACACTTTTTTTGAGATTCTGAAAACGGAAAAATTGGCAAGATAAATATATTTGAGCAATGCGCAAGTGTTAGGTATATGAGGCAATCTTTCGAAATAGCATTAAAAGAAGCACAATTTCATTAATATGTAACATAACGTAATAAATATGATAATAACAGCTATGATACAATATTCAAAATACTATACAATTAATATTTAATATTAATTTCAGAATTTATTTCATTCCTAAACTGCAGCATTCAGTTTCGATCCACTGACACCTTACGTCGGTAAAGCCACACAAGTACAACCGTATGCAAAAATTTACATCTTTAATATCATCGATCATTGTACATTTATCACCGATACATAATAAAGTGCATTCAGGTATTCGGCCCAAAGAGAAGTAATATGCGGAACAAAAGCCGTCTCTTAAAAATCTGAAATCAGCAACTTTCTCTCGAAAAGCCGGACGCGTAAAGCCATCGGTGCGCTCGACAAAGAAAAAACCCACTGCGCTCGTAACGAAGAGTCGACTGGACAGCAGCAACAGGAGCTAATTGTCTCGTGTGTTGCGCACTCTCCTTTTTCTCTCCCTCGCGCGATGTGGCGCAAATTAATACTCGCCCGCGAGGAGAGAGATAAAGAGAAGAGTCGATCCATAGAAAATCTCAAAAGATTGCGAGACGCGCCGCTGCCGGCCGAGACTCGATAAATCAGAGAGATGCGCGAGCCACGCACCGAGGAGAGCTGGAGATCCTTATCCGGAGATCCGTTCGACGCGCGAACGACGCTGATTGCGTTTAGGAGACCTCGTTAATTCTCTCTGTACGAATCGTTCGCGCTCTTTTTACAACCGCGACCAATTGAATTGTAAGCCGAGGTGTGGTTGTCGCGATGAGAAAAATTCGTGACGATGATTTGGGAAAATATAGCATGTATAGCGATGAAAGTATAAGGGCCCGCGGAACGATTTGTTCATCGTTGCCGTTTGTTCGTTGGTGTTTTTGTTGCTTGGACAAATTGAAAACAAATTGGTTGGGAGATACTTTCTTCTTGTACTAGGCGGAGTTTCTTGTTTTGTGACTGGCAGTTTGATGGGAAATCCTCTTCTAGTTTGCTTTTGAAATCTTACTTTCAAGATCTGTACAGACTTCAATTCTCGAGTATGGAAAATGACTATTGAAACGGTGGGGTCAGACATCGATTATTTCCATGATATTTCATGTCTTGGCAAATGCCACATTTAATTTCACCAGAACTGCTCGTACCTTAGTAATTTGCATACAAGAATCTCTGTTTCATGCATAATTCCGAAAACAAAGCAGTTTCTCGGCAAAGCTTTCACACCTATGCCATTTAATTTTATAGCCTGTACCGCAAAGAACGCGTTAAACAAACACAACGCGGTACTTTTTCAAGAGCAACAAACAAATATACCGCACGAAGACATTTCCCACCTCCGTCTGCTCTTTGTAAAGGTACAAAAACGCAAATACACCTCGCGCAATTTGGTATATATGGTAACGAAGTCGAAGGGCCGTAAGAATCCTCACTTGCTCCAACAACACAAAAAGCAGCGCCGCAAAAGAGAAACCGACAAAAAGAAAAAGAAAAAAAAGAAAAAGAATTCGTCGAGAACGAGGGAGTAAGGCTGCGTTACCAGAGTGAAGGAGGAAACAAGACCTGCGCAGGTAAGAGAGGTGGATGAAAATTCAAATGAAAGAGAAGAAGAAGAAGCCTCGCGCAAGACGACTGCTGCGTCCATAGACAAAGCGCGAAACTGGAACAGGAAAGAATCGTTTCGTTCCTTTTGCATATCCTCTTCCCTCTCTCTCTCTCTCTCTCTCTCTCTCTCTCTCTCTCTCTCTCCACCTTCTTTTTCTTCGGGAGATACGAGGAGAGAGATAAGCAAAAGCTCGCGAGGAACACACTTTGCGCGCGATCAACGAGAGAAGAAAAAGAGGTGAGCCGCGCCACACGGGCCAGTGGGAGGAGAGCGAGACAGAGACAGACAGACAGAGAGAGAGAGAGAGAGAGAGAGAGAGAGCCAAGACGGTTTCGAAAAGTGTGCGCGCACCGAAAAACTGTGGCGACTGCCTTATACGAGAGGCTGAGCGAGCGACAGAAAACAGGTTCTCCATCGGCGTAGGACTGCAGCAGCAGCAGCAGCAGCTCTCGCTCGCTCTCGCGCACACACATATACTTGTCTAAATTTAAAAGCGAACCAGTTTTCTCTCTATCTCTCTTTCTCTCGCGCGAGCGCGAGCGGCCGAAAACTCTCTCACCGCCGCTGCCTCGTCTCTCGCCCCTCGAAGGCCGCTGCACTTCCGCGCCTGCACCGTTCGCTCTCCTCTGTATAACATCCTGCATATGTATATACGATTCGCCTGGCGTAGTCCTTCTCCCAAGAGAGTGTTTTGAAAAATTCTCAGTGATTGATTTCAGGTTTGAATATAGTTAAAGTAATAGAGAGTAGAGAGTACAGAGACTAATCGGGGTTACAAAAGCGCATAATACAATGAAAATTCGACTTGTCTTTGTGTCAATAGCGATCAATTTGATATGGATGAATGGCAGTATCTGTTACACGCGTGTACGCGAATGACGGATAATTTTTCTTTTTCCAAGGGATCCCTTTATGAGTCCCGTACATAGGGAACATGAAAGCGCATCGAGGAGAAACAAGGGAGACGTCGTGGCTTGTGGTGTGGTGTATGCTTTGCATGCATGCAGCGAGAGAGACGAGAGTCGCGCGAGCGACTCAATGAAGAATACATCTGCATGTTCGGAAGGAGGAGATGTTGTACGGAGCATAGTTTGCTTCGTGTTCTCTCACCAGACTGAAAGTGCATTATGCAGAGAGAGAGAGAGAGAGAGAGAGAGGAAAGTCATGCTTTGTCACATTCACGTGCTCAGCCAAATGAGATTTTGGATGACAATACTTTTGTCCTGCTGTTGCTGCTGCTGCGGCTCGAATCACGTAAATAAGTTGGAAAACTCGTTTTTACTTCGCTCGACGCGCGAGCCGAGAAAAACTGGGAGGTGTATAGCTGCTCGGGAAAAAAGGTAAATAGTTGTTTGAAACGAAAGGCGCGTAATGTTTTAATGATGAAGTGTTCGTTATCGAAGATAATTCGTGGCTTTTTTCTATATGGAAGTGTATATAGCTCGATGATTAATGAATTGTTTGCTTTTGAGAAATTTATCGAATGCGATTTGCGATAAATAACAATTGCTCGTGTAATAATTTAACGGGTAGTTTTACAAAATAGCTGCGTTCGCAAGTTTTTCTTTCTTTGCTAATGAACGCCTCATAAAGTGGTTGCCATTTTTAGTCAAAGCTTTGTTGTATATACATGTTCGCGGAAAATAGATATTTTTCTGAGAAAGTTTGAAGTGTTGCGTCACCGGCTTCTTGTACGCTCATTTTCTACCGCTTTTTTTTGTTATTTATGAATAAAGTTATATATGGATGAAAATATTTTTACCTCGGAATCGCGAAAAATAATTATAAATAAAACCTGAAACGACTGTGCATATATGTGATTTTTTAAGAATTTTAAATGTGCTAATGCGCGCACACTTAACCTGCTTATTAAAATTACGGAAAATCTTAATGCACATTTTTATAGATTTATCGCGGAATAAATTAAATTAGAAAAATGAGTCTATTGAAGCACTAAATTTTGTACTTCGTTAAAATATTTCAAGGCATAGAGATAAAACAGAAACTCATGTTTCTATAGAAAATATATTTATTCTCCATCAATTAGTAGTTTAGTCAAGCATAGAACTTAATTATTATGTAAGAAGAAAATTACGTTATAATTTAATTATAAATCTAGAAAAATAAAAATTTCAATATAAACGCTACAGAATTGTGTAGATAAATTGAAATTTTCTTCTAATTAATTTTAGAAAACTCAAGTAGTTTCATAATTTTCAATCCTTTTCACGAATTCTCTTGAATATTGCAGTTGCATAAGGTGGCACAAGGATAAAGTCAAAGAAGTTAAGCTATTGTAGCAATTTGGTATGTTAATTATTTATCAGTAAAAATCTTAACAAAGTATTTCATTAAATATGTTACAATAAATTTTTAAAGTACAAATTATAGAGAAATAAAAAAGTTAGAAAAAAAAGTGTCGATTGCGAGTGTCAATTGCAAATATAACGAAAGCAAAGGTAATCAGAAACACACGTTGATTCAGTTTTCATGGAGGAGCTACACCCCGAGAAATGATCCCCTGTCTCGCGCACTCCAACGTATACACCGAGACACCCTAAAAACTTTTTTTTCATGGGAAGTGTGAAAACTGATTTACGCGTCAGCGGTAGAACATTAGAGGTAGCTTTTGTAAAGGGAAAACGTCAGGAGCATTTCCAGTTTAAAAAGGAGAGAGCGAGCGAGTCTCAGGCACTCTAATACAGATAATAAGAAGTGTCTATAAAGTAAGCAAATTCACGAAGGCATTAGAGCAAATTGCCCGGAAAACCTGTTAAAAGGGGGCAAGGCGAAAAAGGTAGGTAGGGGAATAAGGAACAAAGAGGGAAAAAGAAAAATACTCGAACTCGCCTCGGAGAAAAGCGGGAAAAACTTTTGCACCCCTCGTATGAAATTTATCATCGTCGACTTTTCTCTCGCGTCGACAAAGAGATTCGCAGCTCGGGTTTTCGAGCCACCGCCGACATGTGCCTCCTCGCGAGCTTTAAAATGAGAGAAAGAAGATTCGCCACTCCATAATATGTACAATAACAAGCGAGATAAGCTCGAGTGAATAATTTTACTGTATGTCCGCGAAGGAATAAAGTAGAGAAAACGTCTATCAAATCACCGAGTCATTTTGTTAAGTAAAGATTAAAATCCTGCGATATTTGCAGAAGTGTCGTGTTTTTTTTAGACAAAATATTGTTCGTCTTAAAATTGAAAGGCAAATATTGTCTTTGTGACGAAATTACAGTAGTCGTAATGGAAACGTTGTTTGATGAGTTTTTAGTTGAAAAAGTTTGACCTGTAGCTGGCGGGCAGGAAACACTCGAGCTGTTTCTACTAAGAACTAGCAGGTGTTTTTGTAAGATCTGTGTGTGAATTTTTTTCTCGATTTTTTTACTTTATCATACGACAAATTCAATGAAGCTTATAAAAACAAGATGTAACAATGCTTTGCCATCTCTATTATAAACAAGATAATCTTAAGCAAGGGTTTCAGTGTTTCATAATTAATGAAATTGTATCGCAAGTACCTACAAATTATGAATTCACGCTAAAAGAAAAAAAAGTCGCTGTCAGCGCGACAAGCAAATCGGACCACTGGCACAAAACACCCGCATGTATCAAACGAATATATAGTCGCGGTACACGCGTACTCACATAACGATACACCGCGACGCAAACATTCCCATGATCCCGCAGTTGATATTCGACGCTCGCAAAACCCGGCGCGCATGTAAGCAGCGATTTCCACTCACGGCCGGTCGCCTATATTGCCGACAGGTTTATACATCCAACACGTGCAAAAGCTCAGGGAGCAGATGCGGTTGCTGCAGCCGCGGTACTCGAGAGAACTCGTGGCATTCCGAGTACTTGGACTCTCTCGGGGGGAGAGAGATGATTCTAAATGCAGATCGCCGCGATAGTCGAGGGGGGGGAGAGCAGAGCTCGTTTCCGGTCGCGTACATTATATACGTCTGTTTCTGAAATTTCGCTGCGGCCAAAGAGGGAAAATATATATGCGCGCGTTTCGGGGAAAAATCAAGGGTTATTAAAGTGCGCGGGCGTGGAGGCGCGAGCTTCGGGAAAGAGCGAGTGCGTAGAGTGTACGGGCGGGCGATGTGCTTGTTTTAACGGTTCAGCATTTCTTGATCTTTTGGTCGTTTGGTATTATGGCCCCGACGCGCACGATGGGTTATTTCCTACGAGCAATAACAAATCGCGAGAAGAAGGGCAGCCGAGGGGAGGATGAGTTAACGCTCTGGCGTGTCTATTATAATATACGCTTGTTGAGAGAAGGAAATTGTTTTCGGGGGGAGGGAATTAATGCTGTCGCGCGGCTGGTCCGACAAAAAATCAGAGAGTTTCAAAAATAGCTGGTCCAGTCAAATTGCAGTAATACATACATGAGATGAATTATCGTTTTCAAATTACGAAAACTGGCTTATATAGAAAATGGAAGAGTGTCTCGAAGTGTCGGTATACGAGGAAGGCCCAAAGTAGTGTGCCTTCGTAGCGCTAATGTCAACTGTGCAGGGGATGTGCTTTACGACATCGGCAATTAAGTCGAGCTGCGTATACGTACCGATGACTCATATCTCGTCGTCGCGAACGAGGCTTCTTTGCTTAGAGATATATAAAACATTTTATGCCCCGCTCGCGAAGTGACGTTATATAAAACCGTCCCATACAATGTCGTCCTTTTCCAACTCTCTTATATTATGTGTGCTTTATAAAATGTATATTATTGGTGTGATACATGCGTTACAACAGGGCAACTCTCCTGAGAACATTGATATTTTTTCAATTCCATATATAACGTTGAATATATAACGGCTGTATCGTTCGATAAAACCTCGGCATAAAGCATCAATCCCATCCCTAACAACAGTATCGAGAACAAGTGATATTCTGCACACAAAAGTAAGTGCGATAGTCGATTCGAAGCTGCGACAAAGGGCCTTTAGAAGGCGCAAAGGACAATTATTAAAAGGTGCCAGCAGCTGGCGAGACCTCCTTTCTATATATACGCGTCCGACTCTCGTCTCGGCACCGCTAAAAAGGCGTGACGTAAGATATATATATATATATATATATATTTAAGGATGTCCCTCGAGTAGTCAGAGTCAACAGGCGAGTCTGATTCTCTCTCGCTCAAGTGGTTGCGCAAACTGTGTCGACGGAGACCGTATAGTCACGGAGGCAGGAATTCACGCTCGGGATAGATTTTTTCTTTTTCATCGAGCGAGCAGAGCGTTTTTCGTCTTTTTTTTTCTCGGAGAGAATGAGGCGGAGGATTCAGCGGGAAAAAATACTCTTATACGGCTAAATACTCTTCAGACATGTGCCGAATGAGCAATTGAAAGCTTAAAGTGCGCGGCTCGCGTCTCTGTCGAGACACACACGCCAAACTGACAAAACACTCGGCTTCGTATACTTTGGAATAAACTCGGCTTTTGGCAGCTTTAAGCTCACAAGATTTATCTTACTTTATCTAGGGGTATTATCGAGCTCTTGCGCATATTGCGAAATGCAATGTCCAGAGAAAGCCTCTTGATCTAACGCGATGCGTATCGGTCGAAAAGAAAAAATTAGTCAACGCGAGGCTTGTCAACGATCGAGAATCCTGATTAATGCGTTGGGGTTGACGACCCTATTGGCCGGACCATTGCGGCAAAGGGTTGAAAATGGCCCCGGCGGGCCACACTAGTTAAGCCGATACTTTGAATGCAGCGTCACGACTCTTCGCGGCCCGTCCGCTCGCATCAGCAGCCCTCGCTCTTTCCCTCTCCTCTATCTTGGCGATTCGCGGTGCACGAGCTTCCTAAACCAACAGCGGGCAAAGATAAAGTGCTCCAGCCCTTCCCGAAGTCGAGAGCCGCGCGTTGCGTTACGTAACTGATAATGGAAGAGGCGCGGTGCAGCAGCAACAGCAGCGAGAGATCCGTGCTGGTTTGGCCTTTGTATATATCCGCTGCGGAGGAGGAGGAGGAGGAGGAGGAGGAGAGTATTTCCGAGAGAGGTGCATGTTCGCTCGAAAATAGACGGAGATTAAGTTTCGAGCGTTCGTCTTAGTTTGCTAGAGCGCGCTCTCTTTATTTAGCGAAGTGGGATTGCTTTTGTGCTGTAGCGAATGGGTGATTTTTCTTCAATGATACGAATGCGTGAATTACCGATCAAACTTCTTTTAAAGGCTATGTTTAATGTTTCGTTGTCGCTTTGATGTGGTGCATTATAACAGTTAACGTACCTCACGCGTGAAAACTATACGAATTACCCATAAACCACCGCTAATTAAACGCACTCAGATGCTACACATTGTTTCAATTTAATTTCGATGCGCTATATATATGTTCCAGGAAAGAGAATTTCACAAAGGCGCTAGCCTCAATAGTCATTGAAAAGTCACATCGCGAAGCCAGTCGTATATATATATATAATGTAACGACGCAAGAAACTGTTGACTCAAATAAATGGCACTCTATCATGTAGCCGAGCAGCATTGCCGAAGCGTGCGCACATATATCGGCGCGCAGTATTAGTCCACTAATTAGAGGCTAAACGACCCAGTACTGTCAGACCCGTACAGTCTTTGGGATTCCTTTTCTCTGCGTTCGTTCCTTTTTGCGTCACGCCTCGTAAACACGAACGACGAAGAAAAAAGAAAGAAAAAAAGAAAAAGAGTACACACGGGGTCTCCCTCGAAGAGCTGAACGTCCAACTGTCCCGCAGATCAAGACTGATTGATGCCGCCCGTACCCGTACACACGTACACACTTTATATAAGCCATTCTCGTTATAGAAACTGTATAGCGTCGGTGCGCAAACGCGCGCATCTTCGTGCGTCGTGTTGTTCCATGCAGTTTCACGCTGCCACGCGATTCAGGAGCAAACTGTGCGTGCGCGCGTGTGTGTGCGTGTGTGTGGAGGAGAGAAAAAAAGGAGACGGCCGCGTGCGTCGCCACGCGCCTCGACACGTGTTCTCCATTTGCGGAAAATGGGTGAATGAAGGAGAAGGAGGGGACACATGCTTGTGTGTGTACACGCGAGATTCATTCTTGAATTTCGATGGAGCTTATACGCATGAGATACATAAGCTCCAGGCTTATTTTGTTTATACGCCGACTCTCTGCACTCTGTGTATATACTATACACGTCTACACGTACGGGCGATGAGAATGGAAGTTTAATTATTGGATAAGTGTCAAGTGCGCATATACATATAAGCGGTATACGCCTTGGGCAGTTTTCTGTTATAGTCCATTGTGCCCCACTCGCGTTATATACTGTGCGCGCGCATTTCCATGTCGCAATCGATTGTGTCCAGAGGAGATTGTATTCTCTTTCTCTCTCACTTCGCTTACTTGTAACACATGAGAGGTGTGTGCGGCAATTTATATTGGCAGGTTTAATTTCGTATCGAGGTTGAAGTTTATTTAAAGAAGCGCGGAGAATGTATATTTGTGATAAAAAAGAAACGATCGACTGGAACGACTAACCCATATTCAGCGAGTGTTGTATTAAGTTTCTGACTGAGACGTTTAGTTTTTGCGGCCGGTACTTGGTTCCGTTAATTTAAAAAGCTCGCGAGCAAGCTGAGAATTTATATTCTGCATATCGCTAAATACACTTATGCGGTAATTCGTTTCCCAATAAGACCATTTTGAAAATGAAAATTATTTCTATTCTACAATCCCATTATTTCTCTTTTCCCATTACTCGGCTTCACCGATATTCAAATTGCAGTCGAAGACTCAATCGACTATTGCATTACCTCCTTCAGCACGAAAAAGCGTTTTGGCACACTCGTTAGATATAAAGGTACATCTCATTAAAGCGACAATGCCGAGCGTTTTTCACCACGACCAACGACTGCCGCGCACAAAAGTGCGCCAATAAAACTAGAAAAGAGGAAGAAACGAGATCGACAATGAATTCGCGTGTACGTACTTAGTGCAAGAGTATCATATAGAGCGACAGACGCAGGTGCAAGCTAATGAAGATCCGATAAAAACTCAACAAAGTGCAGGAGACGCGTAAAGCGTACCAGTGTATATATATCTATATATATATATATAGATAGATACGAGAAGAATGCGAAAACTCGTCAAGCGCGGATATCGCGGGCCGCTTCTTGTGTCTCGCGCGTTTTACGACACGCGGGCGCCATGTGCACAGACATTGTTCTTTCTCTTCGTCCTTGCTTCGCTTTCTACTCTATCTCTCTCTCTCTCTCTCTGTCTCTCGCTCTCTTTTATATTATTGCACTTCAGACGCGCGAGTGTTACACAGTTGTATTTTTATTCCCATCGAGGGGAAAGAGAGCAATTGCAGAACGTATAACGATTCGTCGATCGCATCCTTTTTCTATAGGATCTGTAACCTGTACAACGGTATTATTGCCACGCGCGAGCTGCTCTTCGATAAAGGCTTCGGTATATATAAGGATGCGCGACGAGCGCCAAGTAGACGATATCGAGAGCTGCCGCTGCTGCTGCTGCTTCTTTTTTATTGAAATATTCCGCGAATATTCGATGTCTCGTGCAGCGTGACGTGTGCATCGCTGTGCGCAAGAAACGATGAGTATTTTAGGGAAATTGCTGCTGTCGCGTGTCGTCCTTTTATAAGCTTTCAATAGCGTTTCTGTTTTTATTACAGACTCGTAATATCGATTTTATTTGTATAGATTTTGATTTTTACAAATATGCTACTTAATTTACGTATCAATTGTTATACGGTAATCTCATTTTTTGTTACGTATATGATATACTGATATATATGTTGTTGTTAAAACATAAAAAAATCCATGAGAACGGCAATTTTCCTCGTACCTCGACGATAAAAAAAAACAATGAAATTTTCCAAGTGTCCAATGCCACGTCGCTTCCTCGTAACGCCTAATGAAAATAGAAACCAGATTAGTACAAGACACTTCCAAGAAGTTCGCGCATACCTACAGCGCATGTTATACGCCTATATAGAATAAGCCATATGGAAAAAGCTATGAAAGCGCCTTTCACGCGTTTCCTGGATCGTACAAAACGGGCGAGTGCAGCCGCCACGGCTCGCCTATACCTCGTGTATATAGTGGCACGATTTCTCGTAAGCCGTCGCTCCTCAATCGACACCGTTGTTTTGTTTCCTCGGACTCTCATTATTTACCTACAGGAAAGCTTCCACACCGACGAATATATATTTGAACGCTCGCATTATATAGAAAGCGATAGACGCGATTATCAATCGAGCACCTATGTAACGACAGAAAAAATATTCCAACAGCCGAAACGGGGTGATCAATCGATGACGATGTACCGAGTCAGTTGTCACGTACACAGGCTGCAAATCGCATTTTATTATTGAACGCTCCATGTTGTTGATCTAAAAAGTCTATAGGACACGAAACATTCATCGCGATGTATTTTTTATTTCCACCGCATTATACGCCGTGCAAGGAACCATTACCACAAGCCGCGGGGGAAAAGCTCGCGATACACACATACGCACGCACATCGGCCGTGACTTTGCATCAGCAGCTCCTTCGTCGCCCAATGAATTTTTAATGAATCCATATATATATAATATATTCTTATGGTGAATGGTACGTAAGCACGCGCTCGTACATACATCGATTAACGCGTGTACGTATACGCGTGTAAACGCGCGACTTGAATTACGCAATTACGACTACATTATATGCCGACGCCGCCGACGCCGCCACTGTCGCAGTCGCGCGCGACCCGTTAACATTGTCGTCCATTAACAATGTAATTATCTTCGTCTGAGGAGAAATTATTACTTAATAAGGATACATAATAAGACGCCACGCCGTTTACGTCTAATATGTTGCTGGTGTTAAACGTTATTTATGCCGATATATAACGTGAAATTTTGTGCAGATGAGTGGAAAGGCCGCAGCCACACGCGGGTTACGCGATTAAAATTCTGTCGAACGCTGTCGGGGTATATCGATACTTTCGAAGATTTTCTGTATTTTATTGATAAAGGCGTAATTTAGTTTAGTCGGTGATATAGGTTAATTATATAAAAAGAGCAATTAATTTTTTATAATTAAAATCTTATAATAATATAAGCGGTTTTCGTCACCTATATTTCATTGTATTAGCAAAAAGTGGAAATAAAAATTAGAGCAAGTTCATATATGGAATGTTTTTAATTTCATATTTATGTGTATATATGACTGCACTTAATATGCTTTTGCACCGTTACTGAAATAAATTATTATTATTATTTCATTTTATAAGTTATAAAATTACAATTACAGCATCAAGACCTCATTCAAAGAAGCCATGCCTCAATACCTAATCTTCGTAATGACAACCCTTCAAAATCCCGAAAACTAATCGACAGACGCTCATTTTAATCCCCGAACCTAAACAATCTCAAGAAATGGATAAAACTCGAAAAGTGTCAGTCCATCATTTCAAAACGCTGCCACCACACCGTATACACCCAAGACCACACATTTTTCCCTCTTACGAAACGCGACTGCCTTACAGCCTTACCCGTTGGCCTATGCAAGGCTGCAGAGAGCCGTTGCACTCACACACACACACACACACACACACACACACACATATAGTGAGGCAGAGCGGACAACGGGCACGTATCAACAGGTTGTTGAATTTCCCGGAGCACGCGCCAAACAGCGCGGCCCGACGACGACTTTAGCCGCTATATACCTATTATGCGCGAGTGTGTGCACACGGCTTATTCGTCTCGGTGAGAAAAGAAACGTATACCGTGTGCGTGCACGTCTTGCAAGCACAATATATATATATACATATATAGATAAACTTATTTTATTCCGATGCTAGTCCATGGCGCAGATGACTCGTAATTTTTATTTTAACAACAGTAGTTTCAAAGTGGTTCGCGTATAGGTCAAATATCGAGAGACTGCGTTTGTTCGCGGAGCAAAGACGTTCTGCAATTTAGAGTATGTATAGCGAGCTCGTAAAAGCACCGATTTTACGCGATCGCACACCGTTCCACTTTTCGGGTGAATTATTCACGAAGTCGTTTCTACATACGCGTATGTGTATATAAGGTACATCGCGCGCGCTCGCGCCTTTTATTATTCCGCATTCTTATCCTTTTTTTTTTCCACCATCATCGCGCCGTTCATAAACTAACTTCTGCTCATTTTAAGACACTCATTTTTCACTCTTGAGTGACCGAGACAAGCTAACGGAGCTTTTACACACGCGCACACACACACACACACACACACACACACATATATGTATATATCGCTTATACCGATGCGGTCGCGCGCACTTCTTACGCTCCAAGACCGTCAAAAGGCATACAACGAATTTGCGCCGAGAGCGCGTGCGCTGAATCCTTTACACACACGAAAAAAAAAAAAGAGGAATAATTAATACGGAAATTTTTCTTGCGCGCGCACACGAGTGTGTATTGCATAAAGTAATTGCCACGGCGATATAAAATCGGTAACGGTTTGGCGCCCGAGCTCTCGAGACACAGTCCTCGCTCTATATAAGTAAAATAAATTAATGGCTAACTGTAGACACTTTTGCTTCAATAAAGCAACTCTAACCGACATTTTACGAAAAATATTCTATGTGTGCACGTGTGTAAGAGTTTCGTTCGCGCGACAAATAATTTACGCACGGACATATAGCGAGCGCGATAACGTAACTGTGCGAGCGCGCGCGACGCGTAATATTTGCCTGCTGCTGCTGCTGCGGCGAGCGCGCGTAACTCGAGATCCCGTATCGGCGTTATTTTTGATGATACACTTGCATCGCCGATTAAATCTGGTTTAGAGTTCCCGTTTCCAATTCTGCTAAACTGTACATATATATCGCTTGCAATAAGCGCGCGAGCCATAGTGTCCCATTGAATTAGCAGCTCAAATTGCCCAATTGAAAACCTAATCACCGGGATTTAAGGAGAGAGCAAAGTATAGCAGTTGCAGTGAGCGTCGCGGAATGACGGATTGCTTTGGCGATTTCGTGGAATTCACGCGTGTGAAACGTTTCATTGAAAGAACTAAACGACTCTCGCAATCACCCTTATTAATTAGTAGTAATTATGCTATATTCTAATAAGTGAATATATTTATTATAATATCTGTTATGGAATATCGTTTAGGAAATTCAGAGCTTTCGGCAAGAAAAATCGTTCTATTAATCTTTTTGGAACACACACATATATATAACGGTACTTAGTGCACCTAACATTTATTTAATCTATAACATTTTCAATTAAACGTCTACTCGGTTTGTCAATATAAAATAGATCTTTCACGAGCAATAACATGTAATTTTGCGTATTACCATTGTAAACACTTTTTCTTTTCCATCGAGGTGCGCTGTCGAGAAAAGCCGTATTACCCACAATCAGCAAGTGTACACGTATACATATATTTATTCTACGATTGTCTATACATTCGTTTGCGAGCAAACCCAACAGTTCGACGCCATCGCCGCGGTACTAATAAAAGCGCCAATGTAATCTCGCGGCTAGTCGTTAATTTTGCTGTTGCTGATGGGGCTTCGTATCTGCACCAAGGCTCGCAATTAGCAAGGCTAATTCGAGAAGAAGGAAAAAAAAATATAGCATCCAGCAGAATTAAATTTACAGAAGCACGAGAGTACGTGTGACGTAATAATTATACGCGCGTATATAATTTCTCGGCCGTTTAATCGCGAGCTTCGATCGTGCAGCTTTCCTTGGCCGTAATGCGGAATGATCGGTGCGTAGAATGCAACGTATACGCGATGAATATTTTAATTCAAGACCGACTTCCCTTCTGCTTCCTACTTATACTTGCGTTCCTACATAAGCGGGCCCGCTGAGAAAAAGCTTAGCCGTTTTGATAAATGTCGTTATTAACTGCGCTTTGCAGGACTGATTCTGAGAAAAGAGCCGAGTGCAACTTTGAATTATCTCGTCGAATCTCATTATCGAGCAATAAGAAGATCGACGTTTTAATCTTCATTCCGAAATTGTTTGGCCAAATATTTGCATTATAGCTTATATAAATGAGAAACTCTATAGGTTCTCTATGATTACACTAATTTACCTTTTTTAAACTCGTAAGCGGTGCATATTTCGGCATTTGAAATCCACATCTTTGGTTTTTCGCGCATCGAACGGATCCTCATCCTGTTTATCATTAATTAGTATCGGAACGGCTGCTCTGCGTTGTATTTATCACTTATTGAAGTGCAGATATATACACTTTACTTTCGCACCGCGGATGAAGCCATTAACATTATGTGCACGCGTCTCATTCGGTAATAGCCCTATTACTTTCCACTGCCAGCCAATATGCAGATCTGCTCATGCCGCAGCGGAATAACGCATATAAATTCAATAAACAAACAAGTCGCGAGAGTAATCTGTCAAGAATTCTTACGCACTAATAGATCTCTTAAAATTTATATCGATCGAACGAGTATAACAGCTAAATGAGCGACTCTTTGCAAGGAGTGCAAAAGGACAGCTGTCAAAATGACAGGCCTACAAGTGCACAAGAGAAAAAACAAAACGAGTGTGTGGTGCTGCACTATATGTACACATACGAGACGCGTGCGAGAGGCTGCAACCGGTGCCACGGAGCCATTCCACTTCCTCGGTCAATGTAAACAGGTGTTACGATCCACCGTAGCGCACTGGCAGCTCGTCGGCGCGGCGCACCAGCTGATATTCCCATCCCACCACGACTGCCGACTCCGTATGAGATTGCGACACACGCGCGCGCACTGCACGGGCTTTATTTTTTTTCCCCTTGCTCGGCGCATAACTAAAAAGCCGCGAGCCGCGCGCGATTGATCGAGCAACGACAGCCGCGCAACACGCGACCGACTGATCCCCGCTGCACATGTGCCCAACGGCGGCACCAGCAGCATTGGCTTGATCCTTCTTAGCTGCTACCGCGTGCTCGTTTATAGGCGCGCTGTACACAGTAATGTATAACGCGGCGCGCGCGCGCGTTACGCTTCGCGTATATAGGGATAAAAGGAGATAAAAGGCGAGTTATATATATATAGAGAGAGAGAGGTTAGAAAGAGAGCTGCTGCTGCTGCTGCTGCTGCGGCAGGAAAGTCGTCGATCGCGCCGGCGCCGACTCGGCGCGCTTTTGCGCAACTCGTTCGCTCGAGAGCAGAGGGCTCCCCCCTTCCCTTCCCCTCGCTCGCATGGCGCGCGCGGCTTTTACAATAACAATCAGGCATAAAAACGCTCGAAGGGAGAGCAGCAGTTCGCTCGTTTACGAGGTTTCATTGGCGATTCAATTAAAGCCGAGGCGAAAAACAAGCGGTCGGCCATTATATATCGATCGAGCGACACAGTGGATGAAAGAAGACGCAGCCTCTCTCTCTCTCTCTCTCTCTCTCTCTCTCTCAATTGCTGAAGAAGGGAGCGAATCTCGAGGACAAAGTGCTTGGGATGCGACTTGACGACGATATGGGCCCGAAATAATTTAATATGCGAGACTCTGCGAGTATTTATAAGTGTGAGGTACTGGATGCTTCTTCGTTCTCTTAGGTCTCTTCTTTTTTGCTTTTGTTTGAATGGACGCATCGAGAGCGAGGAGGAGAATTGCTGATATGAATATCTATAGTGGAGCTTATTTTTGAGTAGGAATAATGTTGGACGCTTTGGGATTAATTTTTGAGGATTTTTCGGTTTGTGCTAAACTGACTAATATTATACAAAGCTCCTGCATCGACTCGTAGAGTCAACTCGTGGTAAATTATGAATGGAAACCGGATAAAATTTGAACGATTTTATGATAGAAATATTTTAATTCTTTCCCTCAAATTGAATGGAAATAGAATTATGGATGAGAACAAATGGAGACTTACAAATTTTGAATGACAAAAGTGACAGCACCGTCATAGAAGAAAGAAATAAAATCAATATGATGCTTTGAAAAATAAAACTTTTAGATCAAAATGGAAAATTCTCTTTCGAAGACAGAAAGTCCTCATAGGGAATAAAAACTTTTTCACGATTATGTTTTGGACTGTAATCTCTTTTTCTCTTATCTGAAAAGTTTTTCAACTCCCGTAAACCAAACGAATTTTGTACGAACCGCTTCCTCGACTAACGTGTCTCGTGGATCGAAAATAATTTTTCATATTGCACAAAATTAGACTTATGCACTGACGGAATATATCGTCTAAAAAACAATCATACAATGATAGATGGATAAAATAAGAAACTTAATTACATTATCATAAAAGCGCAGTCATAACGAGTTATATCGCATCAACAGAACGTCTAAATATCATAGCAAAATGTGTTAATAACGTTCAGTGCCAACGTTTACAAGACAATTCGGCCCGTCGATCACCCGTTACACTATATAGCCATATATTCACTGCGCTGAAAATTCTCTGCACGTGCACGCACGAAATAAGGCGCATATTACACCGATATTCCTAGCGTCGTTATTGTCGACATTTTTACGGACAAGCAGTAAAGCGCATTATTGCGAAAACATAGTGACGGAAAGTGTATTCCACCGCCACCACCGCCGCGCCGAAGATCTAAATATTTCGTACAGAGTACAAAGAAAATTTCTCCCGACTGAAACAGAGGGGGAGAGCTGTCAATACATATATATATATATAAGCCGAAGTAGCCCATTTACCCCATTCACGTGCCGTAAGCATTTCCCGCCGCGCCGCCATAATTCTCGGCCGCCACGTATTTATATATATATATGAAACTTTGCCGCGAGACGCAATAAGCATCCGTATCGCCGAAATAATATTTCCGATAAGAGCCGCACACACACATACAATAATCGGGGGGAAAGACTCGCGCGTGTGTGTGTATATATCGCCCGAGCGACTGCACTGGTCGCGCGTCTAATGGAAAATCTTTTTCGAGCACGCGGGAGATAAAGAAAATAAATAAAATGTATTAGCTGCTGCGCGCGCGGCATATTTCACGGTCTGCCTTGAATATACGAGTAAGATATTATAAAATGTATAAAGTTAAAAATGAATTATGGAAGCGGTTTAAATTATAGAAAAAAAAAGAAATACTTTTGCCAGTCAAATCATAGAAGATCTTCAAATTTGATAAATCCATTTTAATAAATCGTTAGTATAAGATAATATACTGACGATTAATAGTATCTTTATACCAAAAAATCTAGTGTGCTGTTGTCTGTTTATAAAATTAAAATAAAAAAAGGATCCACCTCAGCTTAAAAGTAATCTAATGCAGCATTTACATCGATTTAAACACATGCGTTATACGTATTTGTGTTCTAATACATTTTATATCTATTTGGCTAGAAGCTATATTTATTGTCAGTCGGTCAGATTAACGATTAGATAGGAATTTTATTTATCACTACGGACGCATTTCTTTATGGCTTTTTTTATTTGACGACGTATCGGACCTATGTCATAAAAAATCGGTCTATATAAAAGTGACTATCCACGGCATGCGTAACTCCTATGTAAGCACATTTGCTTTGAAAGAGAGCGTTTTTTTATTGCACCTCCCAAACATCTGCAAATAAAAGAATCATAAAGAACTATGTTGACGGTGAACGATAGACTGGCTTTATACATTCATTAAGTTCAAACAAGTTGTATATCACAAAACTACCCGTACAGAAAGTGTATTTACCCTTGAAAAAACTGTCTTAAATCCAATGTCGTCAGCCATTGTTGAATCAAACAAATGGTAAACGCTGCACGGCCAACAATTCAAATGGACGGTCTAAACAGTGACGAGAAAATTTCCTTGGCCGCGTCTCACGTTTAGCTCAGGCGAATCCGCGTTTGCGCGCGCGTTACAGCAGCAACAGCAGCTCCCAATGAGAAATCACGTGCAGCGCGCTACGGAGGAAGCGATATGTCGAAGGTGCACAGCAGAGCGAAAAAGAGAGATATATATAGAGAGAGAG
>UELU01145687.1:30118-56649 GCA_900490025.1 Megastigmus dorsalis | reverse complement strand
GTGTGTGTGTGTGTGTGTGTGTGTGTGTGTGTTTTGACTGTTGCGGCGCGGGCCTACGCTTTTACGCGTTACGGGGAAAAATTGAATCGCGCGCTGCCTGTTTCCTGCTTATAAGGAGTTTTCGTATTTGCGGAGGGAAATTGGTTCTTGGGTTCTTACATCAAAGGGGTTTTAAATATAGCGGCGCGGGGGCGCGAGCCTACTCCAACTCGATGATTATTATTATTCGTGTACGGCCAAGATTTCAAACAAAGGGCGGCCTTTTTAGAATTTCTGAAAATATTATAAATATCCTGTAATCTTTGGGAAATGAGCCATTGTCGAAGACTATCGACTTTTTACTTTTTCTCAACGATGTTTGAATGAATAACCCACCCAACCGTGTGGAAAGTAATCCAGGGTCATGTATGAGAAACCGGTTTCTCCTGCGTATGATCCATCATTCCCGAAAGTGGCACGAAAAGAAAAAAAACGACCGAACGAAGGAAGGAAGCCACCCTCGATACAATTTCCACACGCGCGCAAAGAGACAACAAGCGTCCCACTATATAACGCCGCGAAATTCCACAGACTCGAGCCGCCGCCGCCGCCGTATAGCTGCCAAACAAGAGCCGTCATTCATCAGGACTGCGCGCCACCGAAGAAGAAGAAGACACGATTTTCCAAGCTCGCGTCCCGATAAAAGCCCCCACAGTAGTTTGTCTTATCGCGTTTATTATGCATCGAGCGACGAAAAAGAAAAAAAGAAGAAGAAACGAGCGAGTATAAGGACTTAAAATAGCTTGTTATAGACGCTTCGGTTCGTTGATCAAACGACCGAGGGAGGAAGCGTTGGAGAGACGAGTGTTTATTGATGATGCGTGATGCCACTGTTGCTGCTACTGCTGCTTCTCTGCGATGTGTTCCGTTATACGGTGTTTGTTGTACTCGCGTGTCATCGTGACTGTTTGAATCGTATATCTTTTTGAATTATTATGCAATTATATTTTGGACGGTAATTGAATTATTTATATGGAAATTGAGAAACATCGATAAATTCCAATAGAGTTTATAAAATTATTGATACGAATTCGAAGGATTCGTAAGAATCAATTCGTTTGACAAACAATTTCCGACAGCCGAAACGAAATCAATGAAGTACCCCAACCCACAATTGAATTCTCATTCTCTTCCCCGAAACACTTCGCATTTCATTCCGCTTTATTGTCCAACAATAATTGATTGCATCGTTTCTCGGCAGCTCGCCGCCGTTTTTAAACGTATAACGATTATATATCGCCTCGGAGGAGTCAAGGCTTTTCAATCGCTATATAGCGATGATAGTGCAAAGAACCTCGGCTCTATGGGTCGCTGATTTTAACGAGTGCGTGGCGTTATCGTGTCAAGACAGACGATCCGTGTGTTGATACTTTGTACATATCACAATCTGAATTAATTACACTACTTTCCTCGATCCACGAAATCATGTGGCTCAATCTGAGACATGCGAGGCTTTTTAGTATGTATAAGTATTCATTACTATATAGCATGAAAAGTGTACAAGTTTCAATTTGGCATAACATCAAAGTCAAAGAATTGATTCACTGCCAAGTTAGAGATGATTGAAAAGGGTACGGAAGAAACTGTATAGCTAAGCACGAGCCTTTTGGAAAATGCTATCCAAATATGTATAGAACGAACAATGAAGTTTTTTTAAAAATTAATCTAATTAACTGCTTTAAAAAATTATAAAATTGAATAGGAGCAAACATACACCATTCTCCGCTAAAACTCCATCTCTCGTACAAAGCAATCTCTATTTTTCAACATCATCACACCCAACAATACACACGCACGCTTATAGCATCAAGATGTAAGCAACGCCACTCGCGCAAGGGCGTGTCAGCCGTGGAATATCTCACCGCGGGACATTAAACCGAACGCATCCCAGCCTCTCTCAGAACTTTAATTACATTAGAAAATTGTGTAGGTACAAACGATGCACACGTGGAGCGGCATTACTCGTACATATACTTAGCATGAGGCGAACTTACAGCGCGTATAGCTTTGAAGGCAGGAGAGAGAAATGCTTCGCACATGCGATGCACCAAAATAGTAAAATTAATTCAGCCGCTAGATTAGCGATTCCACGAATCATTATGATGGTATACAAGGAGCGATGACTAATGAGTCTATAAGCTGATACTTCTTTCGATGGAGGATCGCTTGGGTGATCTAGAAGAAACGGAAGCTGAGCGAAATGCGATATGACTCATCGGCGAGCAGCTGAGAGGCGATCATTCTATATCGTTAAACACTTTGCGATTCGACGATTGAAATTAATATATCGGAATTTCGACGATAACAGACTTCCGTTGTTTTCCTCGACAGTATGTATGCGTTCTGGCGAACTGTGTTACTAAATCGACTATAATTATATTTGTGCGTATGGATGATGCATTTATTATTTCTGCACGAAACAGTTTTATGAATGTATGAGTGTTTGAATCGCTAGGTTTGAGCTTTCTAAATCGATCTGTCGTCGGGTACAACATTTGCTCATTTCCTAATTTATATATGCACTCGGCGCCTTTCGATTCGCCATATATCAAAATTAATATATACCTTTAGCTCGCTAGAATGTTTAACCTCGCAGTCTCAACCAAACCGCGGCCGCAACTCATAAAAGCAGAAAATATTAAGTGCCGCACTCGAATGTTAGCCGTCAGCGTTTATTACAGCAACAAACACTTAATAAAGATAGAACGGGTTATTATTCCGCATAAACGTGCCGCGGAGATAAATAAAAGTGCGGGCGACGAGAAAACAAGGGAAGCACAGCGATTCGAATAGCCCCGATAATGCAACGTTGTTCGAATTGTTTCATTACAGTTTTCTCGCCGCCGCAGCGTTACACGCGCTTGTATATGTGCACTCCGAATGGAACTGGTTTTGTTACCGTCGCTGCCGCGGGGGAAGGAAAATGTTAAACACGCGCGACGCTTCAAGCACTTTTTAATTCAATTTAAGAGCCGAGAATCTCTCTTTAATAATGCACTTGCGATTATGGAAGTTGCATTTTTCAAGTTTTATATATAGATCGACCGCGTGTGTAAGCGATATATACTTGTTTATTAAGTTAGAATTATTAAATGGAGTGTGATTTTATTATGATGAGTTGAAAGTGAGATTGAATGCTCCGCAAGATGAATCGTTTAAATGTAGTGTGTGTATATTAAAAATAATTTAGATCGACTTGATGGATAGGACAATTTTATGATTTAAGTTTCAAGCTTAAATTCAATTATAACGAACAACACTTTTCAATTGACTTATTACATTTGAATTTTGACAAAATTAGTTTCATTGAATGATATATCTTTTAATTGTACATTTTATTATGCTTATCTTTTAATAATCCGTCATTCATGTACAACTTCAATAACGAGTAAGAAATTTAATTTAAAACATTGAGAAAAACTGCGGTTTAAAGTGCAACTAGCTAATGGAATTCTCATTTAATTATAAATTTGGATGAAATGAAGTAACATCATAAATTCATTTCCCAACTTACGTTAAACTCGTTTATTTTAGAGCGACGCTCGGGAAGACTTGCTGAATTAAACATTTCATGTTTCTTCAAGAAACTCGCGTACGCAAAACGAAAAGTTCATTAAAAGTTTGACTGAAACATTCCGAATTTTTACCATATTTAAATTGTAACTATACATGCGCCTTTAATATATGAAACATCTTTCAGCACTTACAATCTGCGTCCAACAACAGATACTTCGCACCGCCACGTACACGCCAAGAGCTCGTATACTCATTACTCCGAGTGAAATATTTTTCAGCCCTTCTAAACGCCCAAAAGCTCGGTACACTACTCCACGAGTCCCACTTCCACCGCTGCATTTTCAAAAACCCGCCTTTTCTTTTATATATGCATAATCGAGAACGCGCGAGTGAAAATTCGGGTCAACCCACACGCAGCTGTCGACATGCCCGGCCTAGAAACAGCGCAAAATCGTTCCTTTTTTTTCTTCTTTTTCTTTTTTTTAAACACACGACGAAATAATGAACGCGTACACGAGTACAGGTTCATCGATCCCTCGTATATACGCACACGTATTTGCTAAAGCTCTGGGTATAGAGACCCGCGTGTATTTAAATGACGGAATAATTGAAATTCTAGACGGTTTCGGATCGCAACGCAAATAGGCGCGGTCGATGTTTGTTTTGAGAATGACGAGCGATCGCCGCGTTGCGAGTGTTATGTAGCTAATCGTACAGGGCTACTATATACCGCTAATTAATTTTATTTTTTTTGGGTTTCTGCGGTAATTGGTATATAATGGAAGTTTTTGGATGATCATTTGATTGAGATCGAATTGACTTTATGGATGTATACGATAAACTAATAATTAATGTAATTGTAATTTATGCTAAAATGTTGGTAGATGTAATCTTTTTATTTTAAAAGATTGAATTACTTTGTTCGAATGGCTCTGCACTTATTGAAAATCAATGTAACTTTACTCGTAACGTATTAAACTACAGTAAATACACTACCACTTATATTTTACATGTTGGCAGTACGGTATAACAAGCAGGTTAAGCTTTCACATAACAGTTTAACGATAACAGATTTCAGATCGACTACTTATATATACGTATGCGCTGCTGCTATCGCAAGGTCCTCGCAGAACCGCTATAATGAGCGAGCAGTCAATTTTTTCCCAAGATATCCTATCTTATCGATCCTCGATTTTTTTTCCCACTGCACGGAAATCTCATTTAATTCAATATGCACATGCAATTATAGTGTTTTCTTGTGGATATATATACACTTGAAAGAAATCCTTGTAAAGTCCTATTTTCTATGTACTCAATTTGGCTCTCGAGATAATGCGTATTTACTTTTACTTCGCTTTTGCGCTGGAAATTTTCTGGGTAAATAAAGCAAAACCGCTGCGAGTTCTAATTTTCGAGTGAGCTTTCACTCGAATAAGGATGACGTTCTATTTATATGCTTCTTTAATTTGTCGTTTTCGTTGTACTTGAAGAAGTGAAAAATTAAACCAATTTGAAAATTAAATATAAGAAACGACGTTTCGTTCAAATTAAACTTTTTAATTAAAATTTTCATAAATAAAGTATAGAGAATGCAAGCTAAAATTCAATCCGGCTATTATACGAAACTTCAGCGCTGACATTGCAGATTGACATAAAAAAAAAATCTTTAATTAAAACCGAGTATAAAACTGCTCGAAAACCGCAATCGATACGAAATATTGCAGCAATGCCGCGCATCACCCAACAGCGACAGTTCAGCGTCCTACACGACGATTCTCTCCTCTCCTCGTCCGCGACGATATATATAATTGACGAGACTCGCATAAATCCAACTGGTCCGACGGAGAGAGAAAGAGACGTCGACGATCCGTTTCCCTTTCCGAGAAAAGACGCGAGTCCGAGGTTATCGCGCTGCTGTCGCTGACGCCGAGAGACGAGAGAAAAAGAATCGACTGGGGGAGACGCGCGGCGCGGGACTTTATTACGATGGAATTTCTCTCTCTCGTTCTCTTGGTCGCCTATCTCGGCGCGGAATTATTGCCCGCCGCAGCCGTGGCGAGAACTTGGCTCTTTTCTCGCGCGAGAGACCCTTTGCAGCTGCAGCATAAGCGCGCGAATTAACGCGCGGCGGGCCTCGCTTAAGCGCATTCGATGTACCAGACGCTGGATAATATTATATTAAATGCGCAGCTCGCTTTTGGATGGCACGAGGATTACACGGATTTCGCGCATCAAACGAATGTCAATACAAGCGCAATCCGAAACTTTAACCTCGTACACGAGACTGCTCCAGGGTAAAAAGCGGATCATCGATAAAAATCATCATCTGTACTATAAGCGCGAGTCAAATCTGAATCGCGCATAGTTCGAGCGTAAAAAAGAGCCTAGTCATCCTGCACGGAGCAATAATTGTCGCGCGCGGCGACAGCTGCAGTAGCACGTCGAGAGTTTCTCCAGCTCCGCATAAGTGGGTGGACTGGTGCTGTGCTACTACTACTTACTACGACGACGACGACGACGACGACGACGACGCCCGCCGCAATGAAGGTGCATTAGAGAGACTGTGCGCGGCGGCGGCGGATGTGTGCAATGGCAATTCCCAGCCTCGTTGAGCGGACACACGCCGAGTCTCTCTTTCTCTATCTATCTCTCTCTCTCTCTCTTGTTCAATTATCAGGAGGTCGTCGTGCTTGGCGGGGGCCGGTTTCAGCGGCGGCGATCCGAATGGATTTCTGGAAGACACGGACGGTCGGCGGCTCTATTTTTAGACCGACGCACGAAGGATTGTGTGCGCGAGATTGTGCGATGGCGAGATACGAGAATGGATGTGACACGTTTTAGGTATTTAGGCTTATGTATATCAATTGTAAAACATGAGGATTTTAGAGAGACGAGTTAGTGGGACAATTGAGTTTGAGTGTGCGAGACCAGCGCGACACTCGAACAGCCGAGTCCTTATGTATAAAACTAAGTCATCGCACCACCCGAAGCTCTGCATATACACGCGCGTAAACAAGCGCTTTTCAAGCCGGAAACAAAAAAGGTCTGCAATAAACACACGCGGGGAGGGAAAAGCGACTGGTGCACGAGACGAGGCTGCTCAAAACTGTAAAACGACGGCCACAAGTGAGTCATAAACAAGACACAGGCACGTATATAAACAAGCTTTTCCCTGCGCGCCCTCGTAAACAAGCCCCCGCGCCGCAGAGAAAACTGAAATAAAACATCCGAAAAAAAAGGGGGGGAAGGAGGAGAGAAAGAATAACGGAAACATAAAGCACACGGGTGCAGAGTCGACGAGAGTCAGCAGCAGCAGCAGCTTCTCGTCATTGAATTCAAACTCTCTCTCCCTCTCTTTCTCTCTTTCATTTTCTTGACGAGCGGCTAAAGCAGGAGAAAGGGGGTGAGCGAACAAGAGATGAGGAATGCGACGGCTGGGATAAGCCGAGAGAGAGAGAGAGAGAGATAGAGGAACGACGCGCCGGGCGTACGGATAATGAGGCCCAATTGGAAGATTAATTAATTAAGCGCAATGATCAGCGCCGGCAGCTCGGCTGAATTGGGCATGATGGCGTCGGTATGCCGTTCTCTCTCTTTCTCTCTCTCTCTCTCCTATGCTCCACGCTCAAAGAGGACATATATATATATATCTGCGTCTGTGTGTATGAGAAAAGCTCGTGCGCGGAGAGATTTGCACCGCTTGACATTTGAATTTTTGGTCGATGCATTCGCTCGAGAAAGTTTATTCTCCTTTTTCATGAAACTTCAAGATCCGTTTATCCTGAAGATTGATGAACAAGTTGGATCCATCAAAAAGCCTATATATAGAGTTAAGATTTGAGAAAAGGTTTAATTGCGTAAACCCCGCGAGCAAGACATGTAATAGTGGATATGTAATATAAGCCGCGCCGACGATCTCGTGAGAATTTCAATGAATTCCTCAAAAATTAGCCGAGGAATGCCGTCGGGCGCGCGACGACGACGACGATCAATCGAGCTAATTCGTATAAAGATTGAGTCACTATTGAATCACCAATAAAAACAGAGAGGCTTCCGTTCGCATTCTCTCAAAGCGATTCGTCATTTACTCCACTTCGTAGCAATTATTATAAATGATTACTTTCCATTTCCGCGTAAACATGAATCGCAAGCATCACCACTTCGACGCACGATGAATGAGACTCCAGACACTTAATAAGCCAATGCACTCGTGCCAGTGCATAATAATCGAATGCGTAATAGAAAAAAAAGTGACTAACCGCGCGATAAAAGAGTGTCTTCCTTTCGGTATACGTTGTACAAGCTGGAAAATCCAATCTGCGGGTATAGGGTGACTAATCGCTCGGTCGGACGCGCGCGCGCGAAGCATAGGAATTCGCGCATAGGCGGAGAAAAGCGACGAAAATAGGGTATAAGTCTTGCCCGAGCGGCTGCTAGAGAAAAGAGAATAAAAAGACGGCCGCGGTACGGCATTTAATGCCAAGTTCAAGTAAACGCGTGCGCCGTTTGATCTCCGCCGGCGCCGCGCTTCCTCTTTGTGTAATACCAGACTCGCGGTGAGAGCCTACGCCCTTTTACGCCTTTCCAGCTCTTGGAACCGCGACTTTCAAGGATTGATTTTTCCTTTCGGTCGTTCGTCGTCGTCGTCGTCGTCGTCGCGCCATTGTAAGAAAGAATTATAAACTATCCGTAATTTATTTATCACGGTTTCTATACAGCATTCGAGAATCGTTATCTTACATAGCGAGTGGCAGAGGCAAAAGGAAATCCACATCGAGACTCGACGATCAATCAGTTCGCCGCTCTAAATTCAGCCACGCGCGCACTTGCACACCAACATCGACGCGCGCAATATCTGCCAAAGGAACTGACCCTATCTCGAGTGCGATAAAAAAGAAGGCGAGAGAGCCAGCACTTCTCTCTCTCTCTCTCTCTCTCTCACTCTTACACACATCAGGCGCGCTTCAGTACACGTATTTTTAGCGCACAGACGACCAAGCCCAAACGCCAAGACAGATTATCGCTCGTTATAAGCTCTCGATTTGCTCTACCTATATACGCGAATCTCTCTCTCACCGATGAATTAATCGCGAAGATATATATGTACGTAGACTTTATGCGCGCCGGGGCATGAAAGCGTCCGCGGTAATCAATCGAGCTGCGAGGGATATATACGCGCGATTAAAGTATTTTTTTACTTTTACGAGGCTGAGTCTGGGACGTGATTCTTGATTTGTGGGACAGTAAATGGAGAGAAAGAGATTCGTTAATTTAGCTTTTAACGATGCCCATATCTTCAATTTAATAATTTTCATCGATATTTGATAATTTAATGAAGCGGTAAATAACAGATTCATTGGTTTGTACAAGTATAAATAGAAGAATCCGATCCATGTTCTCAGCCAAAGATATTAATACATGAACCTGTGCGCACATGCAGATGAATTCTGTGGCGAAACCATCGACGGGCGAGTATACGCAAATCCACTTCCTTCGATCTCCGTGTAACCGCGACAACACGACGTCAACATCGTATGTAGTAGATCCACGCGGCGCTGAACGAATCTTTCGACAATGCGACGCCAACTTTTCAACAACGATCAATCGGTCGCGATCATGTGCACAGACAAAAACACTTCTATGCTAAACCCCATCTAATTAGCATGTCATAACACCGGCGCGGTGTATAACGCGTTGCGTCACAGGTCTTATTGTTCACCGGTATAAACAAGAGCGAATTCCAGACGCGCTGCGCTGCTCAATAGGCGAGAGCCTCGGAATGCCGCGGCCGCGACGACTATTTCAAAACCGATAATCTCCTGGCGATATTTTTTGTGCGGTGCCCGAGTGTATCCCCGGCATCGCTTGATACGCCATAGGAATCCTCTGCATGCAAATCGTGGCCTTCGGTATATACGCTTGTAAACAGACTGCATCACCATACGGCGGCTATATAAGCGGTATTTTTCTCCTTTCCTATCTGCGCGCTCGCGACGACGCGAACGGCATCGACAAGTGCCAGGAGTCGATCCGCCAAGGATCGACGATCGCTATTCTTTTCTGTTTTCTTTACTTTTTGGCAACACGTGGAATAAGACGTGATTGGTTGGCTTGAGTATAGTTTATTTTGTAAGTATATAGGTGGTGCAGCCATTCATAATGACTTTTCTTCTAATCGTAATGAACTAATAATTTCGTTAAGATAATCAATCATCTGCTGCACCACACGCAAGTATATGCAATGAAAGTGCTTTAATAACAATGTTACTTATTACAAGTCACGTGTGTTCGAGATTGTAAAGCCAGGGAAAATTAATGCTTCACAGTGCGATTAATATCAAGCTTACAAGAAAAAGAGACGTTTGGAGTTTAGAAAAAAAAGGGATCGCGCGCCTCGTTCACGCGCCGCAGCGAGATTAATTATTCATTGAAATAAACAGAATTAAAACACGAGATAATGTTGGTTCGAGACCGTAAAAGGTAAGCCGGTGGAAAGCTTTCGATGAGTACAAAAAGTGCGCGGCTTATAATTCCTGGACTTTATAATATACACCAAATAATTAGAAAATGAGGCGCGATGTTAAATATTTGCCGTCTCTCGCGGTGAGATCGCTCGCGCGGCCAATAGCCTATACTTATTAAAATGAAAATATATAATGGTCACGCTTTGGTAAGAAAATATACCCAATATTATTAATTCCGGCAGCAGTTTTTTTTTCAGCATATTATAGATTAAAAAAGACTTCACGGTTACGGGCCCGTTTAAAGGCGCATTTTCCCGATAATATTTTTCGACCTACTCCACAGTCGCGAGCGCGCGATTATCTCTCTCCAACACCAATTATTATTCCGCAGCGGCTAGAGGCAAAAAAGAAAGAAGGCGCGGGATTAAAAGAGATTCGTTCGCGCCGCGAAATGCAATGGATATATACATACACATATATATGTAATATATAAACAGGTTTTCGTGCTCCACAGGCATCAGCTGTGCGCTGACTTTCAGCATTCACGAAGTGCATAGCGGCACAGCGCTAAGTACGCTTATTGGCTACGGGGAGGGGAAACAATTTACTTTCACACGCTGATAGGGCGATGCGCGTTTGGTGCGAGAATTTTCCTCTTATCTAAATCGCCTGGTAAATATTTATGAAGGCTTATGGCGATTTATCTCTCGCTGCGATGTATAGAAACGGCTCGTGTACGAAGAACGCACCAATGTCTTTCTACCTATATCTAAGCTGTTGAATTATCCGTTTCTTGTATATATACTCGCGTGACCGAATGACGACGCGAAGCAATCATCATCATCGTGTGTCTGTTCGCGATCGAAATTCCGCGTGTAATAGAAGATCTGGGCGCAAAAAAACCCCATAACCGATGTGTCGCAACTGCGAGCCTCCGCGCACACATTCCTCGCCGCTGCAGCAAATCCAATCATCATCGGCTGCGTAAAGCGCTGAGCATCGAAATACACGTGTGTATGTAAGATCGCAGGTGCATCCGCGGGAGTGCATAAACCTCGGACTGGTTGTGGACTGTGCCGAGGAAAATGGGCCGCGACATTATAGCGTCGCTATATACAACGGCTGACCGGAGAAAGTGTAACGCCGCTCGCTCACCGTCCGATCTTATCGACTCGCGCTCGCACAGACGCGCGCTTTTATGAAAGTCTCGATTTATATACCTTCGTTTTAATGAACGAGACCTGGGAGTTGGAATATCGCGAATAGTCCAGAGGATCGATATATACGTACATATATTCGCACACACACACACGGGCACGTGGACTATCTCCCGGCTTTTTCGTTCAATCTGTGCTGTGTGTGTACTTTTTGCTAATAATCACGGACTCGTCTGTTTCGCGGTCGCGATTCCAGGGCAACAGCAGCAGCAGCAGCGGCCGAAGAATTGAACGCGTGTGTGTATTATGTATAGGTATATAGTCGGATCCGCGCGGCGGCATCGATTAAGGCTAACGCTTTCGAGAATCGTATATATCCGTTATATATAGGCTTTTCCACACTTCTGCTCCTTCTTTTTTCATTAAACTATAGCGCGATCGTCTTTCCCTTGGTTTTTTTTTTTTCGTGTGTATAATATCAGCGGATGATTCATCGCAGCGTGTTCCACATTTCGCAGCGTGGCGGTTAGTGTGTTGTATATATACGTCCGAGTATAGCCTCGCGCGCTAGTCTCAGAGTACCGGGAAAAATTGAAAAGAATGCGAAATTAATGGTCGTTTGTGTTGCTTTTTTCTCTCTCTCTCTCTCCCGTCTCTTTAAAAAGCGCGAAAACGGTGTCTTGTACGCGCGATGTATTGTTTGCGCATCGATCGCTTCCATTCCGCGGATGAAATTAGGTTCCGCGGCTGTCTTGACTCGTCGTCGCGGCGGCAAGAAAAAAAAAAAGCTGAAATGTCGATAAGAATCGATCCCTTCGCACACCGCGGACTCTCCGAGATTTCGCAGAAGAATGCATGCCGAGTATAGGCCAGAAATAGTCCCCGTTAAATCGCTACCACGTCCAACTGGCGCACAGAGGCGCCGCTGCGAACTTAACCTCGTATACAGCTCATGCGCAACATATTTAACGCATTGTAGCCAAACAGTTTTGCCACGAAATTGTTTCCTCTGCAAACACACACACACACGCACACACACACACACACGATTCTCCCGACGATGTATATCGCCATTATATCTCAGGGAACGGCGGACCGCTAAAGGAAAGCACGTGTGCAACAACTGCAGCAGCAGCACGTTCAGGAATTCCATGCGCCTGCGAATACGGCTGTATATGCCTTTTCCCAACGAGCTGCAGATGGACGGACGGGAATGTCGAAATACCCCATACGACGCATCTTCTCTTATATACTCTCCGCATTAGTTGCAGAAATATCGCGTGCCTTCGAGGTGTGCCGTTGAAAGTTCAAGAGACTCGCGCGAACGTGTACACATGTGTGTATGTGCGTGTGTGTGTGTGTGTAGGACGAGATTGGCTTATCCTTTCTATTTGTACTTGCGTATATTGACAACGATTGGATGGCGGGTACTGAAGCTACAAGTTTGTTTTTCGCGAGAGATTAGATTGGCTTTATTGGATGTTCTCTAATCTTTCGAGAGAACTTGATGCACAATCTTTATTTTTGTGATGTATATGATGCTATGGGAAGTTTGAGAATGCCGACGATTCCAATTGCGAAGACAGATTATTTATGTAATATTCTAATCGGATAATCGACGAGTGCCAATTCGCATAATATTTATTTCAATGTACGTTTTCCTAACCGATGGAAAAAATATCCGTATTGCCGTGAGATAAAAAAAAAATAGTAAAATTAACAAGTCGAACACGGCGATAAAATTAATTGTAATCCGTGTACACGTGCGAAAGGCAACAATGTTAACTATACGGATTTTACCTTTTCAATGAGTCGGCTCATTGTCTCTAATTGCATAACTCCGCCAGTTGTAAGCACACCTTTTTCATAAGAACGCGAATCTCTTCGTATCGCTTATTACCATACTAACTGCAGATGTATTTTCCTCCGAGTCCGCATGTGTATGTATACCGAGGCTATTACAAAAAGAAGCCATTGTCGTACGAGTACATCTTACAAGTACATTTCAAAAACTTCTCCTCCAATTCGCCACACATCGATATTATTATTTTCATTCGTGTATAAAGAATATTTGCAGCGCAGTCGAAATGTAATGGATAGATCAACTGTCGAATCGTGCATACCAATGAATCGCAGCCGACTTTCCACACGCGACACGGCGAAGCGTCGCGCGCGCCTTATTAGAAGAAGCGCGCGCCACGAGCCGATGTATTAGACACGATGCATAGAGAGAGGATGTGGCCGGTGGCGCACTTTGGCGCTCATGGATAGAAAAACGCCGACGGTATTATAATGCGGCTCGGGCGAATATTGCGAAGTGTGGTGTGTGCAGGCACAGGCGGTTGGCGCAACTCGTAGCTGCCAAGTTAACTGCTCGGCCGCCGCCGCCGCCGCCGCGGGGCAAATTGCACAATGGGAAAAGCGTCGCTGCTGCGCCGCGGCCGACGCGCTGCATCTCTTCTACACCCATACTGTGTGCGCGAGTGTGTGTGTGTGTGTGTGCGTGTGTAAGTGCAGTCCAAGTGATGCAAACCGGACGGCAACAATGACCGCGTAATTACATGTCGAAAGATTGTTCCGCGCGTCGGCGTCGGCGGTGGCGGTGCAGCAGCAGCCGACCGACGTAGTTTAACCCTGGAAATTGGCCAAATTTAGACGAGCCGCTTCTATTTTTAGTGTGTGTGTGTATGTGTTTATGCGTACGTGTGCCGTTGCTGCGGGTTCCATTGTTGCGAATCGGCGGAAGGTTAAGTGCAAGTTGGTCGCGCGGCGCGCGGAGCTCGTTAATTGTATTTCCCTTTAAATGCTAAGAGAGAATTTCCCCTACAGCCGGCGGGTGAGAAACAATGAATTTTCGATTTGCGCACCGTCGAGCGTTTGACGCAACCTCGGGCCGAATTATACACATTGTGTTGTGTGTCGCGCCTGCGCGAGTGTGTGGCCCGAGGTTATGCGCATGATTAAACCTCATTAAAGTCTAATTGTGACGACGACGACGTGTCGAAAATTGTCGCGCGTTTGTGTTTCGGCGCTGATTGCAGCCGCGAGTGTGAAACTTGCGAATTTTAAACATAACCCGCGTTATTATAATCGCGCGCTTGCTTTTTTTTCCCTCCGAATTGAAACTAAATCGCGCGACGGAGCGTCGTTCAATTTCAAACAAACTCCTAGCTCTCGCTTGCATATATATACGTAAAAGTGTATATAGGCAATAAAACGGAGGAGTACATGAAAAAAAAAAGGAATGGGAAAACAAGCTAAAATTACACCCGCGTCGAGAGAAAAAAACAAAGCAGAACCCATTCAGTTTTAACGCTGACTACGGACTCAAACCCGAGTTATCCACCCCTATACAAATCCCTCAAGGCAATTCCACCGCGATAAAAGAAAAAAAACTCGCATAAGTAAAGAGAGGGTAGAAAGAAAGCGAAGAACGAAGTCGGTATCATCCGGCGCCGCCTCGTGGCGTGTGTCGGCGCGGTTATCAAAAATTCATCGGCGACGTTGACCCGCTCTAAATATCGTCCCGCGAACTCTATATCGATCAGTCACTCTCCGCTCCTGTGTGTGTGCAGTATGTTTGTGTGAGTAAGAGGGGGGGAAAGACGGCGTTTTACGAGCGAAGAAAGTGTACGGTGCAGCCGGCGCAAGATTTAGCGTCAGGCTAGGGGACAGAGTATGGATTTTCGTTATCTTATCGATGAGATTACCGCCTTGGAGTGCTGTTTCGCATTATAAGCTTTTCTTAGGCAAATGAAGCTGAAGGGGATACTTTTGGTTTGTTTTTTTTTTATGGAAGGGGAGAGGAAGAAAATTAGAGGCTGCGGAGCGCTCGAGCATGTTTTTATAGCTGTGAGAAGTATTTAGGATTTATTATGCGGACGGAAAATAAATGATACGGCTGTTCGTAGACCAAACGAGATTTTCTTTCGTTATCATTCCAATTCGACGTACCAGTTATTTCGGTAAAATTTACTTTTAAAGCACTGTGAAAAACTTTTACGCGAGTTATTTCAGCGATAATGTAAAATATCGAATTCGGTGAGGAGCTTACGGTTTATGTAATTTTGTAAAAGCAAGTTTCAAAAAGTTGAAAATCCTGCTTTTTCTCTTTCAGGAAGAAGCTTTTAAGGTCATTTCCATCCCATCGACATGTTAATATTCCATTTGAAGCTTAAGAAATGTTGCGAGCGGCCGCGACCTTATTTTCTTTCTGCTGGCATATACCAACATCGTGTACAATTTCTTTTCTTACCGCGCACATTGTCAATACCATACCTTTTACCATCACTGAATTACTAATAAACTTTTCAGCAGGGGCTTGAACTTATTGTAATCTCGAGAAGGAAAACCTGAACATCTGACAGTGCAATAGGGATTATATATACTATCGTAATGGAACTGGCTTGCATAAACTAAATATACTCATTTTAATATTTCATATGTTGCGACCATATTATTCGCTAATTTATATTGCAGATGTAAGAATATAAAATTAATGAATCGCTTCAAATTTAATTTAAAAGGTCAATTAGGTTTGCGAGCGTCTTAATGCGATTCTACTTACGTACAACGATCGATTTTAATAAGTCCATAACTCTTAAAGTGTGCTCACCTGTAACAAGAGAAAAAATAATTATATAGACACGGATAAATTAGGAAAAAGTGGCTGCTAATGATTTCATTCATGACGTGCGGATATACATTATATTTATATTCGTATAGCTTAGAAAGCGCTTTAAAGAAATTCACATATTTTTATTGTATCATTAATCTCCTGAATTAGATTATATTTAAATTTTATTATTTTCTCATCGATTTTCGTGCCATCCTAGTATGCATGGACGTGTGGCGCGCAGAGTCTCAATGCCGTACGAAATCCCGCAGCGAGACGCCGCGGCGAGCCCTTTTCTCATTTAAAATCGACATGTTAAACGCTTTTGCCCCAACAGGCGGCAACGGCGGCAACGGCGGCGGCCGCACGAGAGAATATACACGGAAACGTAATCAGGGGTCGGCACTGTACAACCAAGGCGCCACACGAAGGCAATCAAGACTCGGAACACGCGCACTAAATGCCAATAATTCTCCTCTCTCTTTCTCTCTCGTAACCTATAAAAAAAGCCACCGAAACACGCGTTTAAAGCGTCTCTCACCCTCTGTACCCTGTAGATATAAAAATAAAAGCAGGCATGCACAGACGCGCACATACCGCGAGCGCAAAACAATATATGCAGTTTCTACGCATCCGCAAGGCTATAGAAGGCAACACCGGAGGCAACGACGTAGTCGTTCGCGCACCTTTATGAATGCCAATCTCTCGCGCTGCGAGGCCTGGATATACCACTCTCGGTGTGTCTATATGTATATGTATGTATGTATGTATGTATGTATGTATGTATGTATGTATACCTATACCTACCGCCTTTTGCGCACCTTCGCAACTATATATAATAATGCGCGTCGGCGACATCGCGGAATGCGCGCGGGTTTACGAAAGCGCCTTACGCGCACCGCTGCACGCATCGAAAGCGACTCGTCGTCGTCACCAACTTTGTTGCTGCGCTGCGTCTCTCGAGCGCTTGTTTACATTGGGTGTCGATGTGCCGGACTTTTTCCGCACCGCCGTCGCGTCGCGTTCGCGTAAGTAACTACGATGGTTTCGAAAGTTTTTCTTTAGAAATTTTGCGCGCGCATCGGGGGTTCGTTGATCTCGCGAGCGCCGGCCTTTTGGATATAATGGGCGTGGAGCGGAATCTTACGAGATATCTTGATCTTGATTTCACGCTGAATATTCGAGGTGTGAGCCTTTCAAAGCGCTTTCGGCGAAGTAAGACGTTTAGCGCTATTAATTAACTGTCTGCATTAGTGGAAAAGCACGAGAGTCTTCAGTCGTAAATCTCGGGATTCTGTGCGGTGTCGAATGTGCCGAGTTGCGCACTTAAAAAATATAAATAACGATGAATCAGTTTTATCGCTATCAACGAAACGATGAATAAAGAGAAAAAAAAACTGTGACACATGACTTTATGTAGTTCAAGAAAAGATAAGAAAGTATATATGTATCAGGGGGAAACAAATTGCTCGAAAAATAACTTATATACACGAGCAGCGAGCATAAGAGCTTATAATTCGCTCCGAGGAAATTTAATTAGCCTCGACTCGGCCTCGTAAAAGTGAAATAGTATATATCATAGGTGTGGTAAATCAGCATCGAGAGAGCTCCAATTCACCGACTCTCGAAACAAGTAGTCGATTGATATACACAAGCCGACGTTTATCGTGTACCTACACACACAAATCCAACGCAAATACATGCCATAACACAGTGTATATATATACACAACCTCAATGATCTATGGCTCGTTAGCGAAAAGAAATATTCTGCACGATGTATCCCAGCGGATCGTTAATTTTTAACCACAGCTTTAAAAAGAAGCCGCGACGGGTCGCGTTCACGAGAGGGAGAGAGAGCGAGAGAAAAAGGCGAAGGACGCGCGACACTATACAGCAGGCCAGGAAGCGTTTTCACTTTCGAACGAAAGCTCTGTCGCGTGACGCGGCGCGGATCGAGGGATCCCACGGGGCCGTGTGTACAAGAGCGAGAGAGGAAGAGACGCAACTTGGCAGCCAGTCCTCCTCGATGTACATACCCGAGTGCAGTGCCTTCGGAATTCAATTTTGCACGTACTTGAAGGATGAGCCTTCAACTCGACGGTGCATCCGATCGAGGCTCTCTTTCCCTGCATACGTTCGGCATTGTCTACTCCTCTCGTACGCGTTTACTCTCCTTGGAACTTTTAATCTCGAGTGATTTGCTAAAGTTTAGTAGCGTGTGCTTCGAATTCATTCCTTTATTTTTCTATGTACAAGGCTAATTGCATATACAATTAGCAGAACCGATATCGAAGCGCGACACCTCATTGACGCACACAATCGCACAAGCGCGCAAAAGGTAATCAACTCCCAGCCGCAGCAATTGGATATTTCAACACATCGTAAAGTCCATTTCGCCGAAGAATTTCCATATCGGCAGTCGCGGCGTCGCGCAAACAAAAAAAAGCCAGAGACCGAAAGAGAGAGAGAAAAGTCGCTCGCCTCATAAAATACAACAAAGCCGCGTATATCCCCTCTCCGGCATTGCGCGCGTTTTAAAGAATGGAAGAAGAGGTGCGCGAGTATCGCCGCTGAATCACTTGGTGATCCATCCATTTTCTCCGTAATCCACGACGCGCCAAATGCACAGCGAACAAGACGAACAAGTTGAAGGAGAGAGACTGAAAAGGAAAAGAAAAGAGAAAAAAAAACACATAACTATCGCTTATACCGATCGATTTTACGAGAGTTTTACACGAGAAACACGTGTCGCTCTCGCGCGCTCTCTTATATACACACAAATCCATTGTTCCGAGTCTCCGCGCGTTCGTTCTTTTTTTTCTCTTCTTTTTCAAGGCGAAGACGATTGCATACCGATCGCGAGTAACGCAAATTCTCCCGTGTACGTATAAGACAAGCCGCGCTCGACACTTGACAAATCGGCACAAAAAACCTCTGCTGCTGCTTAAACTCCTCTGTGCGAGATGCGGATCGCCGCCGCGTATATAAGAGAAACGCTAATCGACGGCTCGCGATCTGCTTAATTAAATCGGGCGCGAGAGAGAAAGAGAGAAATCGGATGAGAGCGCGAATTTATATCTATCAGCGGCGTTATGCGGAGAGAAGGAACGAGATCATTTCTCATATCGCTCGTGTAGAAAGGCTTGTTCGCTAATAAAAAAAAAAAAAGAGCGGAGATTATCCGTAGCGTTTCTAGGGAGATTTAGTGGCTTTAGCCGTGAGCGCATTAATTGAAGACTTATATACGCGCTAATTTAGGAGCGAATGAGAGGATATTTTAGCGATGGGAACGGACTTTATTGGTTTTTTTTATTTTACTTCTTCGTTGCGGTACACTTTGCGCGCGTGATTCATGCGAGTTTGGAATCGAGCACAGCTTGAAATACCGACGATTAAAATGTATCCGTGGTGTTCAATTTGACAGCTTTTTACGAGCTGCATTAAAATACTTATAATTAATTTACATTTAGATCGAAAATGGCTGAATTATATCTTTCACAGATATATAGATATATACAAGGGTGAGAGCCAGAAAAAAAACAGCAACAAAGCGACCTCGTTTAAAAAAAATCCCCAAGGCACACAAACCCTCCATAAAAACAACAATAGTTCGCAACTCACGTCGTATCACACATCATACACACACCGCAGAGAGAAAGAGTGAAATCCAACTAAATCCCGCTTTCTTTCGCAACGCGTACACACACATCCGCAGACAATGGAAAATCCGGTGAACTTGATCGACGAGACTATGCATTTACACCGCAAGCGGGCAATTAACGAAAAACAGTCCACGGAAAGATCTAATCAATTTTACGGCGCGGCTTCCTACGCTCGTTATATACCCACCACACGACTTTATTAATGCCTCAATTGGAGGCGCGAAAAGCGATAAGCTTCAATTTCGCTGCCGCTGTGCGCGCGAGAGTCGCCGCCTCGGATCTATTGCGGCCTATACTCTCCTAGCCCTCATCCTGCGCTCTCGCACGCGCCACCGCCGCATGTATTATAATTGCGCACGACTTTAACCTACATATTTCGTCCGGGAAGTGTGTAGAGGCGTAAGGTTGCACCAGCTGCACTCTCTCACTCTCTCTCTCTCTCTCTCGCGGCCGCGTTCGTTTATTATTATATACGACGAAAAATTAGTGTCGCGCGCACCAGCCGGCGTGATATCGAGGTTAAGCTTTAATTTGATTTTCTAAACTTGCGACAGGTCTCGAAAGCCTGGGCTTTGTACTCGTTCGCTGGGAAATATGACGAATGAGTTATGGAGTTGTGTGAGCATCTGGTGTAATGTATCCGTCAAATCTATGTTACGCGCTATACCGAATCGTACGATACAGTGATTTTCATTTAGCTGACGTTACCCGTTAAATTATGATGAGCGCCATGAGCGAGTGACTTAACGATTCGCCGCGTAATCTCAAATGTATATGCGCGATAAATTAAACAATTATAAACCAAGTGTCGTTAAACGCCTCACTTTCTCTCGCCGAATATAATTATATTCTCGGGCGATTTATTATCTCTGGCGGTCGAATAAATTAATCTGAATTTGTGCGTGTAATTGCGGGGCTCGCGGTCGTCTTGGCAAAACAATCGAAGAGAAAATTAGAAAACTGATTTTTCTTTTTGTCCAGAAAAATTCGCGAGCAGCGGTAATTAAGAATCGGTGAAGTGGTTCAATTTTAAGATATATATATACGCAGAAATACAGAGACCAACGGTTTCAGCTCACATCAAATTTTTCAGTCATCTAAAACCCATTATTTCTCAACGAAAAGAAAATCCCACATAAGCGCTCTCGCTGCGAATCTTGGTCGCGAAGAGGTGCGCAAGTGCCGTGTACGTGTAGCGCGCAAGGAGCGTATAATGGAACGTAAAGCACTGTAGACCTCGCGAGAGGTAACACACAAACACGTACACACTCCGATCGGCGACGGAGCGCAAAAATAAAAGGAATATCGATAGAAAGCGCGGCGGCGGGCGCATAGCTTCGCGCATAATCTGCCGTTACACACCGGCACACGGCATACCTGCGGGGCTATACGCATACGCACGCGTACCTCGTACTCTCTCGGACACACACAGCAACAGACAGACATATCGTATAAGTAAGCAGCTGTCTGTCCGGCGGATGGATTCGTATTAAGAGAGCGAGAGAGACGGAAGGACATACGTGATGCCGGGCCGTACGAGGCCGCAGCTCTAAGGTGGAGCAGGTTTATTTGCTACGTATGGGATATGGTAGAAAGCTTCGAGTTGGGCCTGGCAGACACAGACACATATATACAACGGGAAGAGAGGTTAACCCGTTTCTCGCCGATATATCCCGCGTGTGTGTGTGTGTGTGTGTGTGTGTGTGTGATCGAAATGTGTCGATTCTTCATACGTGGCTCTTTGCGTGCGATGTGTGTGTGTGAGCGTGACTGCGCGAGACGTGTGTAGAGTCTTCGGTCAAGGGACTTCTCGCTTATTCGATTTGACTTATACCGGAATTTCGGATTGTATGGGGGAGGAGTCGAACGTTGGCGATTCGCATGAATTTTATGGTGATCGCATGGAATATTATATGAAAATGAAAAGACTAGATAGTTTACAAAAGAAAATCTCGAGACGATTGGTTCTTGTACCGAAAAGAAATTTTCAACGCATACGTTTTCTAAAATTGGCTGCGACACGATTCGCTAATGACCTAAATAGTCGCGCGAGGTATTCAACATTTTAATTAGAAAACATATATAAATAATGTGCCAAACGAAACATCAAAGGTTCGCACGGCCGCGCGACCCTTCAAAGGCAACTCGGCACTTTGCAAAGTTTCTTAACATACTATATCTTATACACACACTGTGTGCAGCTTTCTAAAGGCGAAACCAAAGTACATTTTTGTCGCTCAATTGCGAAAGGCAAAATGAGCTGCGAAACTAATATAATGCGGTGAACCGAAATTTCGGTTAACCGTTGGGTTCCGGCCATTTTGAATTTTAGCCTGTTTTCTCAGTCGGGTTGGGTTGTGTCCAGGCGCGCTCGGCACATATAATACGGAGGCCAACAACTGTATCGATTTACCCGCGTCTCTCTCTCTCGTGTAATAGTGCAGTTTCTTCGGTCGGACGCAGGTCTCTCTCTCTCTCTCTCTCTCGTTGTGGTGGTGCACAACGCCATCATAAATTCGCTGTGCATCCACATGGGGTAACGGTATTACACACCGCGAGAGCGAGAGAGAGAGAGAGAGAGAGACTAAATTTTAGTACAGCATAAATTTCATTGACAAATGAATACTGCCAAGTGTATTTCAGCTCTTTTCCCCGCTCTCTGCTGCTGCTGCTGCTGCTTCAATGTATGTATACACAAAGGCTCTTTTTGCCGAGCGAGAGACGCCGCGCTCCTGCGGCCCAATGCGGAAAAGACGATAACTCAACGAGTTATATACCCCTGCACGTTATTGCGAACTTGGTATTGGCTGTGGTCTAATTTTATTAAGGTTCGGGAAATCTCCAGTTGGAAGTGGATAGATTTACTGTGAATAATCAGTATAGTGACACGAGAGATACAGTGCGGAGAATATATGACGGAAAAGATGTTGCACAGGGTTGTACGACGCGAGCATAAACTCACTTTTTCTCCCTTTTCAAACCTTATTCCACTAAATCTACTGTAAAATACAACGTTTTTACCCCCTATAGGTCACGCTATAGCTACCGAGACAAAACCAATCCTTATGTACCTTTCCTTCCGCAAACGCTATCACGATACACCAGTCGCGGGGAGCGGCTAACCACAGTTTATTTAAAGCAGCTTTTCCGCGAACGAGACACGCGCGGTGCGGCTCCCGAATGAAAGAAAAGCAAAAGATAGTGCGAAAAAAAAGAAAGAGTGCACGTGTGTATGTGTGTGCTAGGTAGTTTTATATATAGGGCGCATCGACGACGCTATTGCGACAACGGGAGGAGAGAGAGAGAGAGAGAGAGAGAGAGAGACTCGGCTGCGGCCACACGGCATTGGATTACCTCCGCTCGAGTTACCCGAGTGGCGCGCGTACGGAGACTTATAATATTGTAGGTATATGTATGTAGTATATACGGGGGGATACGTATGAAGTGCGCGCGCGCGGTTAATCGTCCGTGTGGCTATGTGTGTATAGGTGAGCACGCCTGGAGGCAGCGAAATCTTTCGGCTGTGAAAGCGGTGTAAAATGTGTGTCTTTCCGATGATTGACTTTGATTTTTCGATGGCTCGATGATTTTCTACTCTCTTCGATCAGTTTCGCGTATGGATATTTGACGAATAATGGATGAATCAATGATCGATGCGTGCATTAAATCAATGATTTTGTGAAAGAAAGGTTTACGAGTAAATTTAATGCAACGTATAGGAAAAGAATCGTTTTACGCGGAATCACAATACGTTTTTATGGTGAGTCAGAAATCAGTTCCAGGTTCCAGCTGATCAGACACTCTCCATGCCAGTATATCAAAGTCTTTTGATCGTTCGCTTCATTGAATGTTTCGCTGAAATCTCACCAGAGCGAAAAGCCAAATGATTTATCGACTCATCTTTAACAACACATCTACATTTATATATATAAAATAATCGTCTTCGGTCCAAGTGACCACGCATCGATCCTCGTATTTCAAACTCGAAACGCGAATTAATTCTAAATTTAACCATCAGCCATCAGCTTGTAAATCAATAATAAGGAAGGCAAGTGCAGAGAGAGAGAGAGAGAGAGAGAGAGAAAGAGCGAAAAAAGCGGCAGAAACCTATAAGCCGCAAGGTCCCCCATCGTCGCCCTTCGCCACAAAGAATTCCATAAATAATCGCACCTTCTCCTATAAAACGTTCACTCTCTCTTACACACGCACACATACACACGACCGATCGCCACCCGCGGCATCGAGAAGAAGTGCCGTCCAAGGCTCTCCGCTTGCGATCTTTGTGCATCTCTCTCTCTTGCCTTCTTTCTCTTTCTCTCTTTCACGCGAACCAGCCTGTAGTCCTTACAGCACGCACACGCCAACTCCAACTAGAGGATCGGCGCGAAGGTCGTCGCGAAAGGGAAGTCGACTGCTGGCCAAGAGATATATATATATATGTATAAAAACTTGCATATTATCGCGTGCAGCGTGATTCTTCTCTCTCTCTCTCTCTCACACACTTTTTTCCCTTCTCCCTTTTCGGTAATACACCGGTCGCCGTGACAATGACGCTCCGAGCTTCTTGACTCGCTTGTATTTTTGCCCGCGTAAAATGTTATTTGAGATGTCGTATACGCTGCTGCTGTGGCATGTCGGATGACCGACTCCTGGCCTGTAACCGAGTCGCCGAGGAATTCGCGAAAACTTTGATAAGGGATTGACATCGTTTGATAGCGTCGTCCCTTTACAGCGTTGGCTGTTTCGCGTGGAGAAATCGTCTAAGAAAAATTACTACATTTTTTAGTAAATATTATTAGACTGTCGGTATACATAGTTTACTAGAAAGTGTAGTAATTTTTTGTAGATGACTTCTCTTCCAGCTAGTTTTTGAAAATGCTGCAGTTTCTGGTACTAGTAAAAATATTTTTTTTTTATTCAAATAAGTAAATATTATTTTAATACGAAATATGTTTATCAAAGATTTGAAAATTCAGCATAATGCTTACAAATGATTTACAGTTGGTGTAATGCTCGTTAACAATATGTTAATATTGCTGGATTTAGCACCGTGTATACTCAAAGCATTACACGTGAAATATAAATAAGTCAAGTGTGATCTAGCTCAAGAACGTGAAAGTGTATATCTTAATCTTAATCTCTATCTCGGTCGCTATAATATACTATAAGTGTGTACGTGTATATATATATATATATATATACGCTTTCCGCTCGCGTGTACAAAAGAACTTTTACGCCGACGAGCTGCACCTGCCGATCTCTTTTTGACTTCTTATAAACTCGTGGAGTAAATCGCTTGGAAAATTGATTTCGACAAACGTAAACAAATTTTATATGCACGGCATTTCAAACTATTTAACCATAATTACCGGTATTGCCAGACTCGTAAATCAGTTGTATAGGTACTCGAAACTCGCAATCTTATCGGAATTTGATTTTAAACCCCATAAAATTTCCAACCGCGCAAAACAAGCAATAACGCCAAAAAAAAGTTAGCAAATCTTGAAACCAAAAAAAAAAGTTAGGATTCGCAGTTATTCTCACGTCCCGCGTGTAATTTTTACGACTCTACAAGAAGACTCACCCGCGATCCTCTCCGTAAGATTGAAACTCGAGAAAAAAAAAAAGAAAAAGAGATCAGTCATGCGCGAGTAAGCCCTACGACGACAACGACGACGTTATCAGTGGTGTATATACGTCATACCGGCAACAGCCGTACATAAGCCTGTGCGAATGCATTATGTATATACGTTGGCCGTGTCGGTGTAGCGTTACGAACCGCCTCTCTAAGCAAGCGTGGAAAAGGACACTGCAGCAGCAAACAGCCTGGCACACACATACATATACACACGTGTCGATAAGTTCGCGTCGTTCCTTTTTACGTTATACGTGCGCAGTGTTTCGCACTGCCGTTTGTGCATGGTACACGCGGAGGAAGGCTTTTAAACGGGTGTTCAGGATGTGCTGTCCTTGAGGAATCATTAGCATTCGTTATATTGTCCGCTGCGTATACGGTGGCAAGCGAAATATTTTCTGATCTTGATTGCTTTACAACTGCCACGATGAGAGCTATTTATAGATGTGCGTATCTGAATTTGGACTTTACCGAGAAACGCAATGACGATCCATATAGACAAAGTGTGTTGAACAAATGAAAGGACTTACTTTAAAATAAATTTATATTACAAGTATAGGTTACATTCTTTAAGTGTATACTCAATGCGCAAGTTAAAACATATATAATATAGGAACTAAGATGTACCGCGTACTCTTGGTAGATCGAGGACAATATCATGCATATATACATTTAATTTTGAGGTTAATTCACGCGGGACCAAGTGCACGCATGAATTAAGAGAGGGAAGAAAACAAGAAACACACAGAGAATAGAATACAGCCAAAGTGGCGGGACGACGCAACAAATTCCATTTGTACACGTCCGGAACAGCTGTGACGCGAAGAGCTTCGCTATATTACGCGTCGGCGCCACGAGGAATTGACAGCTTTACAACGCGCGCGTAAACGCACCACAGATGTTGGGAGTATGTGGACCAAGTTTGGAAAGTGCGATGTCGTCCTGAAACGCATCTTATCTCTCTGTCGAAAAGTAGCATTGGAGTGAAAACTCATTTGTGCCTACCGGCTCGCTTTTCTATACCACGAATGAAGCTATTTGAATTGTAATGGGCTTTTAAGCGAAATGGCACGCAAAACTGCGGCTTTCGCCCGTATATGTGTACATGCATATGCACTTGATGAAAATGTCACATCTCGAGGATATCGACGTGTGCTGAATTCGCGCGGTAACTCGATGATGTATGGATCGGTTGGATGTTTGAAAGGTTGCGATATTCTAAAGAAAAGTATACGAATGAGTTATGTTCGAGGATGCGTCGTTGAGAGGTTATGAAAATTGTCCTCTTTCTTAGATCCTCAATTTTCTAATGCATCATCTTTCATAATATTGTGCCTCGCATTAACACAATCATTGCTTTCTTCAACAAACATTTTTGTAACCGAATCGAACTTCCCAATCAAACAAATGTTTGACTTATAGAATATACATCAACGAATAC
>UELU01145687.1:0-30098 GCA_900490025.1 Megastigmus dorsalis | reverse complement strand
GTTACATTCTTTAAGTGTATACTCAATGCGCAAGTTAAAACATATATAATATAGGAACTAAGATGTACCGCGTACTCTTGGTAGATCGAGGACAATATCATGCATATATACATTTAATTTTGAGGTTAATTCACGCGGGACCAAGTGCACGCATGAATTAAGAGAGGGAAGAAAACAAGAAACACACAGAGAATAGAATACTCTGTCGAAAAGTAGCATTGGAGTGAAAACTCATTTGTGCCTACCGGCTCGCTTTTCTATACCACGAATGAAGCTATTTGAATTGTAATGGGCTTTTAAGCGAAATGGCACGCAAAACTGCGGCTTTCGCCCGTATATGTGTACATGCATATGCACTTGATGAAAATGTCACATCTCGAGGATATCGACGTGTGCTGAATTCGCGCGGTAACTCGATGATGTATGGATCGGTTGGATGTTTGAAAGGTTGCGATATTCTAAAGAAAAGTATACGAATGAGTTATGTTCGAGGATGCGTCGTTGAGAGGTTATGAAAATTGTCCTCTTTCTTAGATCCTCAATTTTCTAATGCATCATCTTTCATAATATTGTGCCTCGCATTAACACAATCATTGCTTTCTTCAACAAACATTTTTGTAACCGAATCGAACTTCCCAATCAAACAAATGTTTGACTTATAGAATATACATCAACGAATACCGCATCAGCGGAGTATAGTTTCGCGAACGGAACCAAAGTTATCACTTCCAGGTCGATCTGACGCAAAAAGCATTTTTCCACAAAAGGCAGCAGGATTCAGCAGCAGCACCTCGTTATCTCGATGCAGCGACAACCGAAAGTGCATAGCCGACAGCCAAGCGAGAGAAAGAGAGGCACATAGAACAGATTCAATTTATTCGGGAAAGCGAGGCAGCAGCAGCAGCAGCAGCAGCAGCAGCACATGTAATCCCCCAGGTGCGATAGCCTCGTTCCATCCATTCCACTTCCGCCTATAGACCGGCGTCGCTTCATAAAACCTTCAAGCAAGAGCCCACCTAAGACACGATTTAGCGCGCTATTGAGTTGTCGTTCGTTAAGACGATTCTCGCGCGCGCGCCGACTATACGCGATTTACCGCGCGACCATTTCTCGTTAATAAACCGCGAGCTCTCTTGTTTATTTCGCTGGGAGATGGGTTTCTTCTTCTTTTTTTTTTTTCGAGGAGCTCTCACTTCTCGAGTAACTCTATATAGCTCCTCGCGCGGGACTGTCTGCCTTTTAATGAGATTTGTTATATTGCAGTTGCGCGCATCTGCAAATGGGGTTTTTGTGTTGGCTGTTTTGGCGGGTGTCCGATTAGAAGTTGGTACGCGTGATTGCTAAAAGAGTGCCGGATCGTATAATGGATTTAGTACACGGTTGAACTTGGAAATTGAACAAGTTTAAGTATCGCAGTCTCGCGTTGCAGTGGAAATGGTATAGTAACAACAAATTGTAAAATAGATTGTTCCGCGATGCTGTGTATAGATATAATGGCATAATATTAAAATTGATCATCGAGCATTTATGTAATGGGCAGTTTTTTTTCTTCTAAGCGCTATTAATGTAATTAAGGCTGCTTAAAAAAAGAGCAATAAATATTCCTAATGCGCGTGCGCGCGATTTACAAATTATAGATCGTAAAGTCGAGCCGAGTTTGTTCGATTTGGTGACATGCATTTTAGAGGCAGTAAAGTTAATTGTTAAAGGAAACGCGGCTGAAACCTGCGACCTATGCGGTAGTTTTAGCGATCCCACGTCATGATATACTTCGAAACTTATGGTAATTTTTCATACTTACGCACAAGATCGAGTCGGATTAATCCAGAGTTTGGAAACTTTACTCACCTAGAACAGAAAAACAAAAATTTGTTTGGTTAGTCAAGGTATCATTACGGCATAATTACTTAATATGACATTATATAAATTTTTGAAAAAACTTGTTTTCCAGTAAAGTGGGAAAAAAAACAAGCTTTTTTTTTGCGTGTATAATACAACAAAACAACCGCTTTATACTATGCAATGGCATGGATAATTATTTGTTGCATGAGAGCACACAATTTTTCATGTAATATAATTTAAGCAGAGGTTAACTTGCGTTCTGTCATTTTGAAACAATGGCAAACATCAATTCCGATTTCGGACTTGAAATAAAAATTATTTTTTATGTTTATAAAGACTTTCCAAACTATAATAAAAAACAAACTCGTTCCCAAAACCATCAAAATATCCCAAACAACTCATCACTCAAACGCTTCTCTCCGCAATATATTTTTCTCCAACAAAGAGAAACAGCGCGAGTGAGAGAGTGAGAGAGAGAGAGAGAGAGAGACAGGAGAATGAAGGCGAGAGGGTATGCAGTATACGCGCGATAAGTTTCTTCTTTCCCTCCTCTGCCGCGGCATTCCTCGCGTGTCAACGAGGCGTACAAGCATACTTACACACACACACACACACACAAAAGCATTATCCAAGCTTCGCATCTTTTGCGACTCGCGCACAGCTCTCCAATCATCCGAGCTATTGAATCGTAACGCTTGGGCGCTGCGCAAAACGCAGCAGTTCGACGATGCGTGGTCGCCATCCGCCTCTTGCGAATTCGTCAAAAGACATCGAGAGGCTATTTCTTCTTTTCTCGCGCGCCAAAAGGGCGGAATTTGGTGGGGACGAGCAATTCGAAAGAGGTAGTATCTTTTCAACCAAGCGAGGAATTGGTCTTTTTTTTTTTGCTTTTCTTTTTACGTTTCCCGCCGTAAAGATGCGAGGACCGAAAGTTGAGAATTGAGATTATTGTAATCTTTGAGATGCAGATAAATTATAATACTGAATGGAGACGACGACCAAAAATATTCCGTCCAAATGTTCGTTCTCGTGTGAAATAAAAAGCATATTATACCTTGAAATATATATAAGATTCTAGGAAATCAAGGAACTGCGTAGAACGCGATATATATAGGTTGACATTATCTCGCGGCCGAAGCCATAATACACCGAATTTTAAACTACAATCTCTCGCCTCGCCGGGTTAAGACTATCCTAGCGAGGCAATCGATTAATCTTATTAACTCTACGATAACGAAGAAACGAGATAGAGAGAGAGAGAGGGAGAGGGAGCGAGAAAAAGTCGAAGGTTCGGGTGAAAAAAAAACAGAGAAGAAGAGGGTCGGGAAAGAATCGAGACGATCGCAAGAAACGTTCCATCTCTTGTGTGTAAGTCGACGACGTTGATGCGATCCATTGACTCTCTCGTAAAAATCATACGGTTCCCAAGAGCAAACAAGGAGAAAAAAAGCTCCGCTCGAGTCTCGACGCAGAGAGAAAGAGAGGGAGGGAGGGAGAGAGAGAGAGAGAGAGAAGAGAAAAAAAAACCGAGCGGCGTAGCAAGCGAATCGAATCGCTTTCTCGCTCGCACGCGGCATCGCCGAGCCAAGACATGTTAAGGAGACTCCACAAGTGTTCATCTAAAATGCCTCGGCCATCCAACGCGAACGATTTAATGATTTGATGGAGGTGAATATGCTGAAACAAATCGCACAATAAACTCCTGACGGGTCAAATGTATTATTAAAGAATTGGCCTTATTCAAACAATGATGTCTATATTTTTATCTTTCTGATTAATTAATTTTACAGTTTGCTTGTGTATACACGAATAAAATTTAAATATTTCGATTGGAACTCGCAACTCGACTTGCTAACAATGCAGATGTAGACTCTAGGTCAATTGTCATTTCGTGAATAATTATTGTCGCTAATTTCATGATACGATAGAAGGGTAGTTGAAATACGGATCAATCCCTAAAAATCCAGCAGGGAAATCACCAGAAAGTGGATGGGGTCCTATATAACTCGGCACTCACGGATTGAGAACGCGAGATAAGACTTCCCAAAGCACCGCTTTGAATTGAACCGGAGAAGGCAATGAAAAATAATTAATAACAAAGACCCATTGAGCCGCCATCCACTTGGGAATATATAACTGTGAATCCGCCTTAAAGGACGCCACAATATACAAGAGGGCATCGCGATAGAGAATATGATGAAGAAGGCAGAAGAGAGAGAGAGAGAGAGAGAGATGCTCGTGCGGGAGAAGCTACTATATAAGAGGAGTAAAAGATTAAAAGAGACACAAACAACGGGATAGAGACCGAGAAGAGAAAGAGAGGAAGGAATGATCCAGAGCGATGAAAAGAGAAACGATGAAGCAGCAGCAGCAGCAACAGCAACAGCGGCAGCAGCAAAGTCCGTTCAAAATTCTCCACGCTTGAAAGCGGTGACGCAGTAGCCGCGAGACTGCAACGGCACACACACACGCTCAAAGTACAGCAGAGCAAAACAAGATGAAAAAAGAAGATGAGGAGGATATACAGGGAGAGAAGGAGAGTAAGAGAGAAAAAGACAAAGAAGAAGAAGAAGAAGAAGAAGAAGAAGAAGGAGGCAGGCAGCAGCAGCAGAAGGCGAACATCATTGCCCTTCCCTTTTACCCCTTCCTATCCTCTCTGGACAAGCTTCCTTGGGCATGGCAAAGTGCAGCTATACTATATATACACGTATCCAGCCGACTCTCGCGGATGCACGCCGTTTCATTCCGTACACGCACAGAGAAAGGATCTTTGATTCTGCGGATCCTATATATCGATTTCGCTCTTTTAAAAGAAACATTATTTATTGGCCGCGTGCGCGCGCTCTCTCGTCTCTGGTTAATTTAACGAGGATGAATCGAGTCTGTTGTGGTTGACGATAGGCAGGATTGGGTTTAAACGACTGTTACGCTCAAGTTACAGAAGCTGTGGTCGAAGACAAAGGAATGAGAGATTCCATGCGTTTCTCGAAGACCAAATGAAAAGACGCGAGAGTTTATAGTTTTGCGGCTGCATGACATCACTTTGGCCGTACAGCTAATAACCCATAGAAAACGGTCCTTAAACCGTTGTTACACATTTTTTCCACGATGACATAACCTCACTTTCTACCGCTTTCTTCGGCCACAACAGGTAATAAAGGTATAGACATAAAAGTAGCCAGCGTCAAAAGTAGTTTTCTTCGGCGAATTAAGTCTGCTACCGCAATTAGAACGAAGTTCCTATTCTTACTTGCCTGCTGAATGCCTTAATAGAATAAAAAACAACGGCAACCTAACCTTATCTCGCCACTTTTCGATACGATATAGTTGGCGCCAATTATAATAATACTAATCTAATTTCAGGCGAACCTCCATTATTATCTTACAAACAGAGCATGATGGACGTAAATAATTTACCTTCGCTCGAATTCATTGATTCTAATTTCAGCGTTTTCCATTATCTGTTATCGAAAGCATCGACTATGTCTGAAGCATTGAATTCAATTACATACACTTGTAACTTCACAAATAAAGCAGTAATTCTACCGTGAAAATTGGAGCATCTGGACTAAAGATTAATAACAACGTATTCCTGGATCGAACCAATTAAAATTTTCAAGTGTTCAAACAATGATTGGACTAGCAACATAACCTCAAAGGCTTCTTTTCCAGAAGACAAAAGACAATCGATTGTTTCGACACAGTGAAATTGGAAGTCAAACTTCAAAAAATATATATACATATACGTATACGTATAGGCACATTGGCCAGGAAGTCGGTGCCGCGACGCTTTCTAACGAAGAAGGAGAGGCTCGTTTAGCAGCGCAGCAGTGGCAGCACATCGGAACGGAATTGAATGGGGGGCAACGTCACGGGCGACGAAATTCGCGCCAATTACCCCGAGTCTTTGTCTCCGTTTTGCTTTACTTCTCACTGCTCGCGCGCGCGCGCCAGGAAGAATTGTCGTCGCTGATTCCTTGCGCTTACGAGCGTCTCTCTCCAGTCTCCGACCCACTTTGCTAATAAACCATCTCTAATTTTAATTAATCACGTGAAATCCGGGAAAGGAAAGCGTATTTTGGTTTCGCCTTTCGAGAGCTTGAGAGCTTCTATTTCGGTGAAATCGATATACACCAATTTGAATGGTAACGAAGCGACACCTTTTTTCAACTTGAATTCTGTCAAAGGTTCGATTATAATTTTTATTCACGTTGCGGAATCGCCTGGCGCGTCCCTTTCCGCATTTCACGCCGAGCACGTGTCCCGAGTGTAACTTTACACTTTGTACGTATAGATGCTTTTGAAGTTTTGCAGTCAACTGCGCTTCAAAGGATGAGCTATACACGCAGACCTGCTGCTTTCAATTCTAAAAGCAATACACCGAGAATTTCTGTTCCTGTATACCGTTGTGTCGCGCTGATTACCTTTGATTAGTGATAATGGACAATTTTCTCTCGCTGATACGCCAAAAATAAGCTTTTCGTTTATGTATTATATACTGCACACAAAGTGTGTATTCCTGCAATTCTCTACACAAAGAGCGATGAATAATGAATGGCTCGCTTCTCAGCGCGGATTAAATTTATCAAGGGAAAGTGGTAAAATTAAAAAGCTGCCTTGCATCCGTCGGTGAAAAATTAAAAAGTTTAGAAAGTTTAGAACACAACCGCAGCCATGAGATACAACAAATTGAATGAAATAAGCGCTCGCAATCTATAAAATATCCTTGGCAGATACATTTATATATGCAATTGTATAGATTTATGGATGGCATATACAGACGCCACCGTAAGTGATTTCTACTATTGGAATGTAGTCCGTCATTCGGATTGCGAGCCACGTGCCGGCCGCTGCCGCTCGCCATTTAAATTTGTAATTACCTCGCAGACTGAATAGTATAACATTCCACGACGATAGTAATATAATTTGCAATCGGCATAACTCGTTGCCGTTTTTTTTTTTCTTCCTCTTCATTCATCAAACGCGCGCGCTACTCGCTTGTACACAATCGCGTCCATGTACATAATAAGACCGCGGAATGCAATTGGCATGGCAATCGATAAATGGATATATATACACACGTATTTCGTCTTCGTCTTGAGATGCGCATTGAAATATTTGATTGTTGGATGGTAAGAGTTTTTACTGTGGCCCGTGGATAACTCAATTCGACACGCGAATTCGTTGAGCAACTTCTCTCAGCATGAATAAATCATTATTGCGTAATTTCCGAGCTCTAATCAATTGTCATTATTATATAAAATACAGTCGAACGGGCCGTTTGGAAAATGTCGATCGACAACTGGCGCCAATAATCACGAACGAAATTTAATGAAGCGGTGTCACGTGACTCAGACTTTTAACCAGTAAAAATTGTCTCTTTCTCGTCTCTATCCGTCGGTCGCATTTAATCATCAAAAGCTCCATAAGCTCGCCCCAGTCCAGAAATAACGAGGACAGCGCAAGAGCCCATATTCAAAAAAGCCCGACCGACACGGCGCAATATGGTGTGAGATCGTAATTTCGGCGGGTCTCGACGTTAATAACGATAAATAATCCCCTCCCTCCAACCCTGTTCGCGGCACAAGCTGTCGTTAATGCGAAGATAACAAGCCAACGAGAGCACGGAATAAATAAGAAAGAATGCGCGCGGTGACGCCCTTATATGCGGGTGCCTCTCTCTCTCTCTTTTTTTTCTCTCGCTCTCAGCTGCGTAAACGATGGCGGGGGAGGCGAGAGTGTGTGAGAGAGAGAAGGACGTAGATTTTGATTTATCGATGTGAAACGAGTGCGCAGCCGTCCGTCCGACAAGGTAAATTTAGTATATGTACGTACGGGTATGAGTTTAATGGTTTTTTTTTTAAGAGAAATTGAATTTAGATTTAAGACGCTTGGTAATCGAGCGATACCGTATAGTTTCGAGCAGCTGAATCTCGACCTTTTAAAGCGCATTCTCAGACGAGAAATATTTTATAAGTACTCGATGCAGCGTAATAGTTTCTCAATTAATCAAAGCGTAATGAAAAAATATCACCTATCGACACCAACGAACGGTTGAAAATTTCACTCGAAGATATCCAGCGGGTGCGTATACGCGGCACAATAATGCTCGCACAAAGTGTCGGCGTAGCCAGGGAGAGTGAGAGAGAGAAAGCAAAAAAGAAGAGCGAGTATAGGTATAGGGCAAGCGCAATTCCCATGACTAACCATTCATAAGCGTCGGCCCATCCCTCTTCCCATTGGCAGCACCGTGTGTGTGTATATGTGCGCGCGCGCGAGCGAGCGATGATCATTATCGCTCGTGTTGTGTATGTATCTCCCGGGCGTTCCGCTTCAATCCGTGCGAGAATATATATACACTGGCACACGGGTGTAATACATCGGCCGACTCGTTACACTCGCCTCGTGTGCACGAAAATCGAATTCTGTATTATTTTTTTTCTTTTTTTTTTTCCTTATATTCTCGACTTTTGAAGGTGTAAGTTTATTTTTTTTTTTTACAATTTTTCATTCGAAGTATACGTATGGCTTAGGATTTCCTCCTCTATGTCATAGTACCCTTATTTTCGGTCAATTTCCGAACACCCTGTATATGGTTTATTAGGTGAACAATATTTTGATCATACTTTTGTTCACGAAAACTGTTTTTTTTTCTTCTAATTGATGATTAAAAAAAATTACATAGTCTGTGCGCCGACCGAAGAATATATATACAAACACGACAAGAAGTTAATGTGTGGTTTGAAAAGAAGGAATGCAGTCGCGTCGGTGCATGTGTACCGTGTCTAAAAGAGTATATATAGCAAGAGAGGGAGAGAGGGAGGAAAAAGTGAGTATATAGTTGGCGAAGAGGGGGAGGAAAAGGACAGAAGTAACCGGAAATTCATCGAGATTGCCGGTAATTTTGCTTGTTTGGTGAAACAAACGGATGGCTCTCGGCGTACATTTATTCGACTGTATACGCGCTCACTGCACGCTCGCAAATGTACAGAGGCGAGTACAAGTACAATTCGCGTTTATTGTACTCTTTGCTCTCCGCTTCACTCCCTCTCTCTCTCTCTCTGTGTCTGTGCCTATATACCGCGAGCAGAGATATGTATTTAAAAAAGCGGAAGTCGCATTTTCAAGGTGATTAGTCAAGGTTCGAGCTCGAGAGTGCACTTCTTTTATGCGCCGTATATCCTGCACGCAATTTTCACGTTTTTAATGGCGAAATAAAAATTAATTCCCGAGATTTTATGAATGACTTTGACAGCGGCTATACGCAACAAATTATCTTATCCAGTTTAATTTTCGAAAATGATTGTTTACCATACCTATAAAGTGTTGTATGAACTCGTATAACAAACCGAAAAAAAAAAAGGTTTTTATACCCATACTGAAATGCCAAATTAAATCGAAACCGTTTATTCTTCGTTCAAGTTCGGACGACACCATACGTATCAGATGCCAACAATAAAATCTAATATGCAAAATACAGCGCCCCGCCGTTTTCTCAATAAAAATCCGATCAGTATTACGAACATCCCACTTGTTGGACTTGCTCTCAATCACTCGCTCGCTCTCTGTCTCTCTCAGCAGACGGCGGCTTACACACACACACGCACAGCATGCGTCACTCGAGGCGCGCGCAAAAATTGTTTTGCACCGAACGATAAAATGCGCGGCTCAAGAAAGAAAAATACACCGTAGCCCCGGCGAGGCGCGCTCGCGCGAAAGATATACTTTTCTCTCTGCATGCGTGTATCTCGCCTCGGCGGCGCAATTAAGACAAACGAACTTGTTATTGAAACAAAAGAAGAAAGGAAGAGAGGGAGAGGGAGAAAGAGTTAGAGCAGCAGCAGCGACGTAGTAGCGGCACACATTTATTATTAGCGATGTGTATAAGTTCGCGAAGGATATATATATATATGTATCCGCGGACTTTCATGGGACTTAATTGCCCGATTGATGCTTATCGAGCCCCTCGATCCCCAATCTCACGCGTATAAGCGGGCTTCCAATCATTGTGCGCTAATAATAAATCGATGTTGCGTATATAACTGCAATTTTCGTGGCTCTTTGTTGTGGGTCGTAGAAGTGTGTGCTTAAGATCTCGAAACGAATTTAGATTTGAAACGAAAGAGATTGGGACTGTTATAGTCCGAAATTCAAATTCAATTTGAGTTTAAAAAACATTATTCTTAAAATTTAAGCGCATTCGATGAAAATTAAATGGGATCGATGCATTGTGTATCCATCGGGAAATAGTAAAAAGCTACCTGCTTATGCCACAATGTGAACTCGCTGCATTTTAAATATTTGACAAAGACATTATTGATTAACGATCGAATCGTTTAAATACTGGCAAGAAGGCGTCTTTTATCATTGAATTACGAACGATTCCCAAGGCCGTTCCAATCTTGTTAATATTCTTTTTACGTGCTTCGCTCGAGATCTCAGTTTGCGCGAGGCGCGCGCCTGCATTCTGGCTCTCTTAGGTTTGCCCATACCGCTGAACACACTCCACGCCTTACTTATTTCCGCTGCTATTTTAAAAGTCATAATGTAAACAAAAATGGGCTTTCGAATGGTATGTGTGTATATAAGCTGGATTTCAGATAGATATCAACGAGCTCGACTCATTGGCATTCTTCGGGTCTGGTCGTAAATATAGAAAAAGGCTATTGAATCTTTTGGAATTTATTGACGTTCTTAAGTATCTGGATCTTTGCTAATGGAATCCCTCGTTACGTGCTTTACGAAGCGAGTTGATTGGCCAGTTTCGAGTAATATTAATGAAAATGGATGACAATTAATGTGAATCGTTCTCAGTTGGACAATGAACCTTAAATGATGCTAAAATATTTTGTTATCCTTAAAAGAGACCATTACTCAAATATGACCTGTTACATTGTTGTTTAATGGTGCATATGGCAAGATATTCCTAATTTCGAATAACCAATGTTATTCGAATTACACATTGTAAATCATGAGTTCAGAACAGCCATCGTTAAAAATGCATTAGAATTTGGGACAGTAAAAATTTGTGACGATGCTAGAACATTTAATTTATGTGTATAGTAATGATGTTATCGAAGTAAAAGGAATTTATCTTAAAGAAGTAGACCGCGCGTCTAAATCTTTCGAGGCATATACCAATAATATCATTACCTTGCAACGACCATTTCCAATCCCGCAAATTACCGCATCAATTACATATATATTCAAAGCAAGGCCCGCGCGAATTTAAACGAAAGAACAGCTCGCAGCCCCCGATCCTCATCCACAAGCTCTCGCCTTATCGTCTCGCGATAGCACAATATATCCCGCTGACACGGCCTCTTCCGGTATGCGATCGGGCCAGCGCAAGGCGTATAGGAGGTGGAGATGGCGGCGGCGAAGAGGAAGGAAACAGGAGTAGAGGTACAATATACGTCGGAATCGGAGGTGGTAAATGCTCGCAGGCTATATACTAACGAGCTCTACCAGGCCTAATCCGAGCCTCTCGCGTTTCACCTTCGAAAAACGGAACTAGCCGCACCGCCGCCACAGACTGTTTACATTCCGGCCGGGATGACTCGGCCACGTCCGACGTGTCTAATGTATACTGTCTGCTTAGCTCTTTTTTTTCCAAGCTTCAAAGTGAGCGAGAGAGACGGACAGAGAGGCTAATCAGTCGTGGAGCGCGCCTCGTCCAAGTGCTTCGAATTCTTCGTAACGGTCGCCTGGGCTGTGCGCTCGACTGTTTTCGTCCGTCCCTGAGATTCCAGACCAATCGTTCTGCGCACTGGCTGATTTTATTTGCAGCTTATTTTTCTCGTGTATCTCTCTCTCTCTTCAGCATGCATCAAACCACTTTATTGAACTGGTGAGCAGCGAACGTATAATATACACGAATGTTGCGCAAGAGCTCTTATGCGAGTCGGAACGAGAGTCGGAGATAAGATAAAGTTCGAATTATAAATAAATATTGTGGAACCGTGGCGAGATATTTTGTCCAAAACATGCTATCTCTTGGAGCACGGCTTTAAATCCATGGGTCAATGTTTATTTCGGTTCGTTGAGGAAGAGTCTCGGGACGTAAAATTAACGTTATTTTACCTGATTCTAAGGATCCATGGGTGTTGGCTTTCTAATCCAGTACACGAGAGATTAACAGCATTTGCGATTATGATACCTTGTAAATTAACGACGAGTTAACTACGAAAATCCAAAGTACTCTGACTTGACATATATCTATATATAAGGATGCACCAAATTTCATTGCTGCTATTTCGTTTCAGCCTCATCTCGGCCCTCATATTTTCACATTTGAAAGCCCCATATATAAGGAACCCACAAATGACATTCCCAAAAATCCACTTTATACACGTTCGACAGATCACCCCAAATCATGCGGTGACACTTTTAAAAATCCTCCCAGATAGAATAAACGTCACATCAACGCCACCTTTCGCCCCTGAAACGCAGGTTCGGAAACTTTCTTCCGCAAGCCCATGGACGGGGCTGTGCATGAGAGGCCTCGGTTAGGGCACAAATTGGAAATTCCCCGATATCGCAGGTAATCTCGGAAGGACTCTCTCTCTCTCTCTCTCTCTCTCTCTCTCTCTCTCTCTCTGTCTCCTCAATAAAACGGGGGGTCGTCTCTCTTCCACTATATATATGCCTCTTGACTGCCTGCAGGAATCGAGCATTCACCGACGGAGGGCGTCGAACGAAGCGCAAATTCCGCTTGCGGACAGAATGAGAGAGAGAGAGGCAGGTATTTACTTAGTGCAACGGAGGAGGGTTGCGGTGTGCAGCAGCAGCAGCAGCAACGGCAGCAGCGGCGACGTCCAAGCAGTCGGGGGAATCCCATCGACAAAGGAATCCCGCTCGCGACGGACAATGCCTCCGGAGCAGTCTCTCTTCTGTCTCGCTCTAATTCTCGATCTCTATCCTACTCTCTTTCGCGCACTGCGGCTCTGCTTCAGCCGTGGCCTTTCTCGGCACGAAGAGAGAGAGAGAGAGAATCGTCGAGAATTTTCTGTTCTGCAGGCGAATTCGTGAAATTTTAGACCGTGGCTGTGTATATATGTATATTGATCTGCTGTAAGGGAGGAGGGTGAAATTTGTTCCAACACTGAATTGTTTTCGGGCGAATTTGTCGAGCGAAGATCACGGAAAAGTTTTCTCCCGTTGGCAATTCATTGTCTTCCTTTCTAGTTTTAAATTCATCTTTTTTGTTGTTTATTAGTTTCTGAAGTTTTGCGTACAAGAAGTTTCGAAACTATCTTCAGAAACATTTTTAGTTGCACATCCGCTATAACAATATTCAACAATTTTTCAAATATTGGTAAATCGCTAGAATTTTCAAGACTTAAAAGTTGATAAAACCAAAATATAGAAATTATAATTATAATTCGAGTATTTGCACGATGTTTTTTTACTCTGAGTATTGCTGAAAAAATACCATATTTCGAAGCCAGCTCAACGGCGCATGTCCGACTTAATTGATTTTCATCGCAGAAGCGAATGTTGTTAGCCCAGTTTCCCCGCACACGATCAAATACCTATATATTCAACGAAATTTTATTCATAATTTCGTAAATTATTATTTATTGATGCACTAACGATTCCAGACTCTATGACCAATAATCAATATTAGTTTCAAAAAACTGCGGACATTCATTTCTTAATAAAAATTCCAAACTACCACGATCAACTAGTGAGGTTTCCCACCCTACCAAAGTTTTCATCAACGAAAATAGAAAGATTTCCCGAGAAAAACGCCTCACAGCTTATATCGAATCCCCTTTAATTCATTTCATCAATAGACGCCAAACATTCTATTCTCCGCGCTAAACGCATTACTTTTACTCAGCGGCGACAGCAATAATCAAACTCGAGTTATTGTCGCACTATCGACCGCCCGATACGCAGTTACTTGTAACGCCTTCACGGTATACCCGAAAAACTCTGCTAAAAGCGATTTTTCCCGGCAACGATAAACTTATCCCTCGATCCTTCTCACCCCAATTGAAGCAGGTAAACTCACGCACACACGAGCAGACAAGAGCAGCCGGTGTGTAATCCGAGATATTCTCCAGAGGGCATTCTCTCTCTCCCTCTTTTCGAGTTAAAGTCGAGCGGCCGTCTCACCTTTTTTTGCCCGTTTTACACTACACGCCATACGAACTTTCGAGTTTCAAGTTAATCTCCAGGATGGAATGGGAGATCTGGAAAATTCGAAGAATGCTGACTAATTGAAAAGAGAGACCTTTTTCGGGAGATCAAGTTGATGAATTTGAAAATGCGACCAGAGATTTTTCTCGACAACTTACGTAGCTGAATCATTCAATAGTTGTTGGCACTAAATTCCTACCTGTCCAAATGGGTCACGTGTGGCTTAAATTCTATATTCAGTAGATTCGTTTCTATGTAAGAGCCATCTCGGGGGGCTTTTATTGTTGACCATGCATAAGCTGAATAGCTTTTTTTTTGCCACGACCGTGGAAGCGCGGCGTCTCTTTATGCAGTAACCGAAATTGGACTGGAACGTGAGTCATGTGTGGAGGGAGAGAAAATTGCATGCACGCGGACGTATACTTTTCCGAGTCAGACTCGTTTAATATTTGATGCAAACAGCCGAAGCATGAGCTGGCAGATTCAATATTTATCCAAGTGTATAAGGCTGTCTGATGAAAGAAAGCGCAATAGCTTCACTCTAGGTTTGCAAAAATACCCATTGCTAAGCACACCCAATGTTATAACCTTTTCGGAAACACTTTAACCAAAGTAAACGTATCTACAGTATCTTTCACCCAACCAACGAGTTACTTTCGACAAATCAGTGTCTAAATAGAGTACAGTTATCTCCATTGCCCACGCACAAGTCAAGCTTTTCGCCAGCGCGTGTAAAAGGGTCGTGACACTCTCTCTCTCGTTCTTTCGCCAATCCCTTCTATCTCTGTCTCTCCTTCCACGCATACAGAGAGAGAGAGACTCTGACTCGTCAGGTCGCGACGGCTATTCACACCCTCTCTCGGCTGGGTGCGATTCCGGAATCGAACTCCCCCCCAGGCGTCAGGTCGTCGCCGTCGTTCCCTTAACCGCCCTTCGCAGCCCCTGGGGGGGAAAGTGCGAGAGAAGGCGCACGCGAGAACCATTCCCTGTATACATTTTCATGTATAAGAGTGAGAGCGAGGACGAAGTGAGTTGGAGCCCTCGGAGCGACGATAATAATTTCTTTTTTCCGGAGCTCCGAGCCCCGCTCGTCGAGTTCTGCGAAAGCCGCGAGGTGTGTTATTATATTTGTCTCCCCCTCTCTCTTTTTTTCCCCTTTCTTTCCCCTCCCCCTCTCTTTTTATGGGTTTTTCTCTTTTTGTTCATCGTTTTTGCGATGATTCGAGAGCGAGATAAAAGTCCGAGCAGCGAAAAATGCAAATAATCGCACGCACTTTTTGTCCGCTAATTGGAATTTGCGGGATAGTCGGGATCGGTTATCATAGTCTAGGTTTTGTATATCTAGAAGTTAAGGGAATTTTGCCAAAAGGATGTAAACTTATTCTCAGTTTCATAACATGGTTTGTAAACAGTGAGGTTTATTCGAGTGGCATAAACGTTTTACGATTTTCACGCTTGCAATTTCAGCATTTTACATCGGTGTCTTCGTTATTTAATATTCGTGTGCCGCAGTCATTTTTTTTACGACTAAAATTCTGCTGATGATAATGATGATGCTGGCCGCCGGGCAAAGCTGAGCAATTGCTGCTTCTAATGGACTAATAAAAACTAATTCGTACTTGCATGTTTGTTGAAATCGATAGTTATTACATTTATGCGTCTGTCAAAACAAGCAGTCAACTAATTTCGGTTTTAAAGCGAACAGTGATAAAATTTCGTAATATTTTACTTTTAAATAACAGTTACTCAAAAATTGTATTATTTCCATATTTACTTTTCATGTACGTTTCGCAATAAAATTTTATTCACGAATCCGGGACTACATACTTAATAACAACTTTTAATCAATACCTTTGAAATTTCATACGTCAGTAGCTTCATGTGTTATTACATTTAGTAAAAAAAAAAAACATTAAAAAATTAAGATCGCTATCAATTTGCATGTTTCACGCGAGGACAAGCCCGTATGTTATTCGCTCGGCTTTAGTTGCTATGCCCGATAATCACATTTAATATCGATCTCTCCCTCCAGCTATTTGCCTATAATAAAACATTTTGCTTTATATAGAGGTATAAAATCAAGGAACAAATTAGCATATGCACATCGTTCATTAATTGAACAAAGGAGCGCAGATTGTACATCGCTTTCTATTAGCATCATCAAACAACGAACACGGCATTCCATTACCGATATTTATGAAACAAAAAAGCGGCGAGAGTATAATTCAAAGGCAGGCTAAATCAATGATTAATATTTTCATAAAATTGTGAAAGTGGCCGCCCGCGAGTGCTCGTACATCCAGGAGAGTTGGCGGGAGCTTTATTGCCCCTGACGGGATTCAAACAAGGCTCTTTTCCTTTTTTTTTTTACGGTCTCGTTTTATCAAGCATAAAGCCTGTGCTGCTCCGCGGCGCGCGCCCGCCCGTCCGCTGCTGCCAAGGAAAAAATGTTGCAGAAAAAGAAAATGTTGCGTCGTATATAAAAGAGAGGAAAAGAGTGTATATATACAGGGCACTTGCAATCTCAGGTGCAAAAAAAGCGTCTGAAGCTCGAGGAGAGAGATAGAAGAAAAAGGCACCGAATGCACGAACGATCCATTTATGGCGATTGTCGCGAAAAATTACCGTCTTCCGTATATATCTTTGCATTCGATTCGGCGTCGAGTTTAAATTACAAGATGAAATTAGCTTTGAAACTGGGATACTGCACATCAGGCACAATAGAAATAAAGTAAAATGTAAAACCATGAACTTTTTTATTATAACTATGGAACATGCCAATTTGTATTTCTGCGGATGCACATTTAAGTTTCGGACCTTTTGTTGCCGGTAGTACCAGGAACCAATTTATTGAAATAATATGCGAATATAACAAAAGTTTCGGTTAGAACATCGAACAACGGGGCAGAGCATATTGGAACTTTTTGTATAAATAATTAACTTTGTCATGCACAAACGTGGCAGTTTACATTACTGAGAGAAAATCAATATTTGCGTGCACATTGTTATTGTAGTAATAAGTAATTGAGTGAAAACACGACAACATACGTGCATATGCTAGGCCATAGTTGATATCACAAATTATTGTTAATTGAAACTTTTGCAACAAGTAAAATTATCAAACGTGATAGATTTTCGAAACAATTGGTCAACAAATAGTACCAAATTCTACTGTTATCTGAATCTAAATCTGAATAAAGTGAAATGCAAATCCTGATAAACTTCTGATAAATTCGAATTTACAAAGAGCCCTGAACAATAGAAAAAAAGCAATGCTCGGAAATCTCGTCATCGGAATCCCATCATCAACCCCTCGTTCCAATCATTTCATAATCTCAGCTCCATTCTCGCCAATCCAAACAAATCCCACCAACCAGTCAAACAAGCAAAACCGTGAGAGTTGCCCCCCTCACAAACCATCGAACAAACTCTTGGACAACGTTTGCTCGACACGTAAAAGAACAATGCCCCCAGCATCTGCACAGTACCGGGGAAAATCCAGGTGAAAGACATATCGCGTTGCACACGTATACACACAGTCAGCGCCTCTCCGTAGGTGTATAGAGACAGTGCGAGAGAGAGAGAGAGAGAGAGAGAATCGGATATCGGAAAAGCGATTTCCGCGGTGGTGGGGCTGCGCGCGCATCACCTAGCAGAAAGGGGTAGGGGGTAGAGGCTCGGAAAGGTGGTTCAACCTCGGCCGGCCAATAACCGGGTAACGACCGGCGAAAATCCTCGACCCCAGCGGGTGCATCCGGGGCATCTCTCTCTCTCTCTCGCTCGCTCTTTCTGCCTCTTGCGTGTATATATTCAGCGGGCGCTGCACTTTCGCGGCGGTACATAGCCATTCCTCGGCGTTGTTCTAATAAAGGCCTTCGATTGACCCCCTTTTTTTTCCTCATCACAAGTGGGGGTTGGTGGATTCTTGGCTTTTTTTAAGATCGCTAGGCCTTTGTACTCGGAATGAACTCACCAATTATTAAATTAATAGTACTGCTTAAGAGCAAAGGGAATAGAATTATATTATATACTCTTATAATTTAATTGAAATAACCAGCGAGAAGTTCAATTCCATTTCTACGTGTAACCTTAAAACGTGAGATGTGTTTATTCAGGTGAAAATGAAAATGTTTTCAGTCCAAGAATTTTAGAGAGCACTGAAATAATATACTTTTTAGAAAGCTGCATATCACGTGAAACCCGTGAATTATTCACGCGCATCAAATAAAAACCCTCAGGGAATAGAAAAAAAAAAAAAAAAAACAACGATGTCATATTTACACATTTTAAAATTATATGTGGGCTGTATAAGATACAACTAAATCGAGTGTGAGATTACAAGGAGAGTTAAAGTTAGATTTGCAGTTCGAAACTTTTACTACTTGGTTGTAACTTTGCTGTACTTAATAGCGTGTGTTCCATTATATGCAATCAATGTGAATTCGCTACGGTACAGTGAGATCCTAACAGGCATGAATGTAGGTAACAAGACGACCTAGATTAAGCGCTAATTTCATGCGGCTTTTGGTGGAAACGCAACGCTGCACTACATTTTTGCCCGTTTAAACGTCAGTGTAAGTGATTGGGAACTAAATCAACAATTAATTTGTTAAATCTGAAGCTTCTACGACTTTTGCGCTCGATGAGTCATCTATTCTTTACACCTGTTGTCTGCATAAAAAATTCATAAGATGACTAACGTTAATTTTAAATATTTCATTTATCATTTGGGAAACTTTACAAATAAAGCAATGTATACTTTTACGTATTAATGGAAGTAAATATTCATCTGTTTAATGATCCGTCTATTTGAAAATTCGAATCCTTAAAATTTGATTTTATTGCATCCTACATACCTGCACAGCTGTTATAAATAATAACAAATCGATTTCTGCAAAGTGAAAAGAAAATTTTCCTATTCATTATCTCATATATTAAAATTTGTGTTTGCACACTTTCTAATCATTGATCAAGCTTTAGTTCTGCTATTATAAGCTAGACATATTTGAGTACATTTGTTCAATTTTTAGGCGCATAATGTGTCTTTCAACAGTTTCTTTGTTAACATACGAGGTAAATAAAAGGCGATTCCTAATCAAATATGGTCTTTTCTCGTAATTATCGGCACAAAGAGATAAGGCTATTTTTGAAACGGAATAATATTTACAATGAGTGAATCTTATCCAAGCTTGAACAGTACGAGAGACTTTTTTTATATATACACGAAAAAAAGATGTACCATACTTTCTTTACTGTCATATATTGATCGTAGCTCAGCCGACGATATTCCGGATACACTCTGCGAAACATACATTCCTTTTCTGCTTTATTGCAGAAAAGCATTTATACGAGGATAAAAACGTTCAAGCCTCTGAAACAGCATCGTTCCAAAAAAGAAAACTCAATTCCACATATATCAAACTTGCCTTGCGAGTAATCAGCTGAAACATCCATTTACATCCCACATCATCGGACCGATTTATAAATACCCTGCACTTTATCATCGAAACCAATGGCTAAAGACATCGGGAAATCCATAAATCGTGGCACTTCTCTCTCTCTCTCTCTCTCTCGCATTGAAAATTTCGCACACCAAAACCTACGCGAATCTTATCGTCGATGAAAAACAGAACAGAAATCGACGCCAGACTTCGAAAAATGCGGAGAAAAAAATCGACGAGAAAAGAGAGAAAGAAGTTCAACGGAGAATGAGAGAGCGAGGGAGCGAGGGAGCGAGGGAGCGAGAGAGAGAGAGGGAGCGAGCGAGTCAGTATAGAGGCGCACGCTCGTTGCGGATCGATAATCCAGCAGCGAATATTCGCCACCGCACTCCCTCGATTCTCTCTCTCTCTCTTTCTCTCTCCACTCTACATATACCTATATACGTATGCATCCATCATAGTGCCTTAAACTCTCTAGTACAACTACTGCAAACGCTCGTTTGTGAAAAAAAAATCCACCTGAAAATTCATCCACACAAAGCAAAACGAGACGCGACACACACACACACATACAGAGAGAGAGACGCGTATAATAAAGAGCGGCGGCAGCAGCAGCAGCAGCAGCAGCCGAGTCCCTTTTTCCCGATCGACCTTCCAGCTCTCTAGCGTGTTCAAGTTGTACGCGTGCGTGTGTGTGTGTGTGTGTAAGAGAGAGAGTGAGGCTTCGTTTCTCTCCCTTCGCCGGGCGGACGACGACGACGACGACGACGACGACGAGGAGGAGCACAGCCCGTACACAGATGTTTTTTTCGAACGTCCGTGTGGGTTTATACACGCGCACACTGCACGCACTTGGGTGAGCGAACGAGCGAGAGAAGGAGAGAAGCGGGGAGCAGCGTAGTAGTCCTGTGTGCGCGCGCGCGCCCGATTCTCAGACTGTACCTGTGGTGTATAGTGGCGAGGACTGGATGTACAGTCTGGGACGAAAGTTTTGGCGGTGCCGAGGCATCGAGTGTCAGCCGGCTTGTCTCTCGGCGTGGATTTTAGCGCTGTATGTACAGGCCCGAATTGGCGAATTTCTGTGGTATTTGTTTGCAGGGAAACTATGTTTTAGCTCATGGAATGTTTCATTTTAATATAATGAAATACCAATTTGATCCGAATCAATTAGAAATTAGTAAGCGTGTACGAATTCCCTCGTCGCATTTGTAAATGAAAAATGTTTTAGGTTAATTCGATTGAATCTGCTAAAGTAAATGATTGAAATGTACTTTCAAAAGTTAATTCGCTCACTTATTATATGTTGCGAGCAGTACATTGAGCTTGTCAAAAGAATCAATTTTCAAGCGAGGTTCGCGAGTATTAAATACATTAAGAAACGAAATTATTGATTCGACGTGTGTGGCAAACAAAAGCGTCTGATTTAATTAAATATTTCATTGCTATAAGCCGGTTCAATTTAAAACCTTAATATGCGCAACTCCTCTTTATTAGCGATTGTCATTAAAAATTCGAATAATTAAAACTCATCTCTTGTCAGTTTTTAACAGTTTTATGATTAGACATTAATCTGAACAGAACTTCATTAGGAGGTACTTCACCTACTAATGAGCCATTACCGTAATGTTTCTTTGCAGTGATTAAATTAGCGATGGAAAATAGAAGAGATTTCACATGATCACTATGCTCATTATTTCGACAAATCATTCATGCGCGTATATCTTCAACTTTTATCACGATTTATGAGAATTTATTTCTGTGCGCCAAAATCGTCGCTGGACACGCCATTTATCCATATTTTGATTTTTTTCTTTTAATAATTTGCTTTTGACACGTATAGCGACTACAATACCAAGAACGGAATAACATCTGTTCTAAAATTAGGTCGAAATAAGACTGTTTTTCGTACTTTCAACAGCAGAGCGATACCTATTAATAAATGGAAATCCTCTTTTTAATCATGTCGCAAAGGGAGTTTCAACGGCCGCGACAAGAATATGGAAAATGAATGAGCAAAGAGTAATGCAGTATATAAATAGAAAGGGGGTAAAAGGAGTCTTTTTTTTTTAAATAAAATAGAAAAGAAAGAAAGAGGAAGCATATGCTCGAAACTCTGCGAGAAAAGGAGGGTGATTCAGTGTGCGAAGAAAGGCGACGAAGGGAATGTATACATGTATATTGTGCGAGGAGAAAGTATGCTATGAATAGAAATAAATGCACGTTTTTACTTGTATTTAATAAACACGAGTTGGATTAAATCCAGAAGAATTTATTAAACGTAATTATGAATAATTTCATAGGAATTGAGGTGTGCCGAGTAGTACGTTTGATAATCTGAACGTTTTATTCTCGTCAATATTCTATATTTAAAATTGTACCAAACTTTATCGGTATAAGAATGATTTTTCCTTTGAGCTCGAGTTTATTCATCTGTACTGAATGATTTTGAATTGAATTAATAATTTTCGATAAAAAATGTATTTAAAATGTTCTGTCGATTCATCATTTTTATACAGAGGAAAGGAATTCTTTTATTAAATAAGACGAGTCATAGACTGAACGAATATACGTGCGAGGAATTAAATGGATAGAGGAACCGCAGTATAAGAGGGAATAGGAATCTGTTTGAAAGATAGGATAGGAAGTAAAGGAAATGGATAATATAAGTAGCTTTTTTGTCGTAAGAGTGCCAGTAACCACGAAGCAGGGTGTAAAGGAGAGACGGGAAAAAAGGAAGTGGAAACACTGATAGAGAAGGTAATTAATGGAAAAGAAAAGAGGTTACTTTTTGAAAGCCTCTTCCTCTTTAAGTCTTGTACAAAGCAAAAACCGGAGTTAATAGACGTAAAACGTGAATGCTGTAAATTAAATGAATGGGGGTTAGCAGACCGAAGTGGGTCGTTATTCTGATACTCCAAAATACATTCAAAGGAAAAGAACTGTAAGGAAATAGATAAGAAATGGGCAGCAAATAGATAAGAAAGGAAAATTTGATTATAGAAAAAGAGCAAGAGCAGGAAAGTACGATAAAAACGCGCCTTTCTTTCATTTTATTGTTACTGAATTCGATTTCGTCACACTCGGTCTATAAGGAAGTGATGATTTCATGTAAAAAATGTATAACAACGTTTATCAATAAAAAAAAAGAACAATGAAACATTTTCGACACCGCAATAGATATATTTTTTTCTGGCTAAGAGCATTTTCGTAAACACAATATACACGTACACGCAAGATTATGGCTATACAAACATAATATTGGCATTGGTTTAATTGACAAAAAGACAGAGTAAGACGGCAGTATTGCGTTTTCCTCACGTTCGCCGATCTTCGAACTATCAACGACAAGGTCGGACTTCAATTTCCTATAAGCGAAATCAATCCTCGGAGAGCAAGCAAAGAAAAGGATACACACAAGAGGAAGGAAAACAGCGCGAGGAATAAAATTTAATACGTCGGGTAAACAACGTGGATATTATATCGAAACTCCGATATCCCAGTATGTGTGCGCAGAGAGAAATAAATCAAGCATCACAATAAACGAACAAACAGCGAATATACAGACACATACAAAGTTTTACCGAAAGCGACGTGGAAAAGACTGGCATCTCATCTTTTGCATCCTTCGGACCGTCTCATCTCTCTCTCTCTCTTTCTCTCGGATCTTTCGGCGGGGAGAGAGAAAGAGAAGAAAAAAACGAAGCGCATACACGAGCGAAAAAACATACGCGTCCAAAACCGAGGAGAGCAGGATTCCATATATATCTATACATGCATAACACACACAGACACACAAAAAAGCTAAAAACGATATAGAAGTTGCGACGTTGCCTTTTTCGAGGAGAGAAGAGGAGAACAAAAAAAGTCAAGAAGAAGCCCGCGGGGAAGCTGCAATTTCGGCACAATTTAAATGTCCCGCCCTTTGCGCCTTGGTGGACCCCCGTGCTGTCTGAGCGGGTTATAGGTAGGTACAGCCAAAACCTCCCTCGCGCCATTTTCTTTGCCGCTCGCACCGAACCTCTTCCCACTGAACATATATATATATATATATATATATATACACACACACATATAACACTTACATATATACATACATGCATGTATATCCAACAGATTCTCAATTCTGGGAAAAGAGGAGGCTAGAATGTGTATAATTCCCTTCACGCGAAAACCACATTTCAAAGAATCGATCGAGCGAGAGGCTGCCGCTCTCTCTCTCTCGCTCGCTCCTATCCTATATAGCGCGCGCCGCAGCGTCCCGGTTTTTCGTCGTCTTCACCCGCCAAACCAGTGGAAAAAAGCATGAACGCAACAGGAGAAAAAGAGTAACAAATGCGCATCTGTCAATATCTCGGTTCATTACAGTGTTGGATAGTATTTGTGTTTACTTTTATTGACAAGTCATAGGAATGAATGCGAATGTTGGATCGCACTCGGAAGAACGCCTGTTTACAATCGGAACGGGCAAGTTTAAATCCACACTATTTACATGAGCGAGCAATGCACTTTGGAACTTCACAAACTACGGAACCTACGTGTATATATATATATATATATATATCTATATCGAGTACCAGCGAGCCTGATATATACATAGATATAGATCTTAACAACCCCATTATAATCACACTTTATTGCAAAACAAAAGAGAATATAATATAGGCACACGCACACATAAGCCTGTAGCGTCAAGCTACACGCGGCAATAGAAATTCTGAGCTTGTAAACTAACCTCGTATTTGATGCCGTTGAGCCTGAGCCAGGTCTCGGTCTTGAGGCAATAGCTCGACAAACTGGGAAGGAGAGGCGTCCTGGGGAACTGGTACAGGTAAACCACGTCCTTTTCAAAGTTGGCCTTGTGAACGCTCGCGGCTTTGGCCTGGGCGGCGTTGCTGGCCGGCGATGCAGCCGCCGCGGCGGCGGCGGTCGCGCCCGAGGCGTCGCCAGTAGCCGCGGCAGCGTTGAGCCCGTCCTCGCCGGGCTTCTTCTCGGCCTCCTCTTTCTTCTCGTTCGAGGACTCCTTGCTAGCCTCGTCCTGCTTGTTGTCGGGCGGCGTCTCGTCCTTCAGCGCGTCCTTCATTTCCTTCACGTCCTTAATGTCCTTAGTCTCGGCCGCCGGCCCGTTGTTCTCGGTCTCCGTTGCCATCGTCATTTTATCCGCTCTTTCTCTACTTTGAAATTACGATTATAATTTACGAGGACGTTCTGGCGGATATATTCCGACGAACTGTTTACCTTTTTTATTTTATCAGATCGCGAGACAAAATTAAAGGAGACGACGTTCCACGTTTAACTGTGTGTCTCTCTAAGGCTATATGTAGCTATATAGGATGTGTGTGTGTCTGTATGTGTGTACGAGAGAGAGAAAGAGACAGGGACAATCGCTCGAATCGAAATTCCAGACGACACTGACTGGAGCGAAGCGCGTGCGACGCTGTCGAGGTTCTCTCGCCGTCGTTGCCGCCGCCGCCGCCGCCGCCGTCGCCACCGGCCGGTTCTCGCCTCCCTCTTTCCAATCTTGCCTCTCTCTCTCTCTCTCTCTCTTTCGAGCGTCTCTCTGTCTCTCTCGCACCAATGAATTCCGCGAGGTATGTGCAGTGCAAGAGAGAAAGAGAGAGCGAGAGGGATGGATGGAGGTGCTGCGCATGCGCGCTCGACGCCGCCGCCACACCCCAACGAGCGATAGCGTAGCGTTGACTCTGCGCTCTCCCCCCCTTGCCCCCTCCCCCTCTCTCGCTCTCCCCCGCTCGCTCTGCTCTCTCACTCACTCGCCGTAGAGTCGAGCCGCCATCTTTAATTGGCCGCTACCCCTGAGCGAGTGTAGTTTAGGGGAGCCGGGGGGAAGCCCGGGGCGAGATGCCCACAAGACTCGGGATATTTAATCTGTGAGAGAGCGACGAGAAAGTGGTCGGTGCCTCGCTCCTGCTGCTGCTGCTGCTTGCTTTTTTTTCTTCTTTTTGGGTAGAGAATTTTGTAGGGATTGTGAGTAAACGATGATGGAGAGGGAGTTTTAAGGATACGCCGAGGAAAGAGTTGGATTGTAATTAATGTGGGTGGTTATAATGTTTGCCTGGTGGTTTTGACTGCATAATTTTGCCGCTAATTTAACTTATTTGAAAAATATTTTAGTACTGCACTGGTTTTAATGGTAACAGTTGGATGTATTAGTATTACGGAATGCAAATGTATCCACTTTATAATTATTGGATAAATAAAAAAGTGGCTAAAATTAGTTATAATGATACATAATTTCATTCGCGACTGATAAAAAAGTCAGGCAATTGTAATGTCATTTTATTAAATATTTATTTACAAATTAATAAGAACACAATAGAATTGATTTTAACGCTACAAAAATAGTTTTTTGTTAAATTAACGAATGGAAAATGCATTTAACTAGTAATAATAAACCGAAGAAAACAAATTTAATTGTAAATAAAACAAAATTTAATGGAACAAATTATAATATTCAGAATATTATTAAAGCAGTAGTGAATATTTAGTTATGTTATGATACTCTGCGGCTATGTTTTGTATGCAATATGAAATTTTATACTAATAAATTGTGAAAGTAATTTGAGAAATTATGGTTTCAGTATTGCATTCTAAAATTTAGATAAAATGTAATTCAAAAAATATTTTCTTGTATTTTATGATATTTCATCTTAACTCTGTATTAACTTTTTCATTAACTCGACTAGTAAATTATAACTATTTCATATAGAATGAAAGAAATCTATTTTATGTAAAAAACATTTTCGAGTATGAAATTAAATTTTTAAATTTTTGTTAACATACGTAAATAACGTCTTTTTTATATCTAAAAGCTAGGTAGTCTTATTCCTCATATTTTATTAAAATGTTTACATAAACTACAACTGCAGTAAAAAAAGTTTATTCCCCCGTAGCATAAGAATAGGTAGTCCTTTAAAACTTATGTAGTATAATCCTGCTTTTATATACAGGCATCATAAAAATTTCCTTCCCAATAAAGTTTTCTTGATCCGCACTCGAAGCGGATCAAATTCTATCCGTTGTTTAGATCTCAAAACTAGGTATATACGCGTACACGAAACTACAAAGTTTCCAGCACAATAACCAAACTTCGAAAATCGCACAACGTATAGGACAGGCCTAATTCAAGTCTCCAAGAGCTGCTTAACCTTTAGACTGCCGGAAAGTCTATATATAGACGCACCCTCTGACATGAACTTTGTATATAGTTGATACATGATACGAGACACACTAATTTGGCCACTTTTAAAGGGCGGTTTGAAGGTTCAAATCCCGGCAGTCTAAAGGTTAATTTCACGCATTTCTCAACCCATTCGTTCTACCTACACAAGCATAAAATTACGACTTTAAAGTCCCACGCAGCAAACTTTAATTACTTGTATCTTTAAATCCCAAGTATGTTCCTCACATATATGCACACACATGTGTATATCGGAACAAAAGCGAAGCGTATATAACCTTAACGGGACGGTCAACAGCGTCTCTCGTTCAAATCAATTCACGCGCTCTCCTTGTAAGAAAAAAAAGAAGCCGAGAACTGTAGCAACAGCAGCAGCAGCAGCAGCAGCAGCTACGAAGTCCAAAGATATTCATAATGCCCCGTGCCTCTCCCTAACGGACAGATATATATACACACTATAGGGACGCGCGCGCGCTCATATATACATATATACGTACGGGACAGAAGAAGAGTATAGACGCCAAGCTTGTGCGTTTCGGCTCCTCTCGGCTGGATTCGCCGATTTTCGTCCTCTCACTATACACATGTATACATGGGCATATATACCCCCTATGGCGCGCGGTTGGCTCTTCTCTGCGCCGGTGCACCGAGCTACACTCGCGCTTGCATCGTATATAGCCGCCCGTCACCCTGTCGACTCGCCTCTTGCGTGCATGTGTACTCACACCCATAGTGCGACTCCGCGACTTGGTGTGCGTGGTTATATACGTGTACCTATGTGTGTATTGGTGTCGACTCGTACAGCGTACTAGTCGTACTATACGTATATAGTCGTATATATACGGACGCGCGCACTATACACTCGCAGCTCAAGAGTATAACAGAAAAGAGCGTTGATAGTTATGGCGAGAGCGAATGTTTAATGAATATTGCATGTCTGCGGGGAGTTTTGCACTACGGGGTGAATTGAATTTTCTCTCTCCCTCTCTCTCTCTTTTCGCGCTTTAGGATTTTCAGGAGGGAATGGGATTTCGCCTTGCCAGTTTGCCGCTTTTTTTCCCTCGCTTTTTATTTTCATCCTTTGTTCGGTTGGGAATTCGGAGAGTGTACACTTTGTAAATGTTTTATATATAGGTAGGCTGTCCGTGATTCATTGTTGCTAATAAAGTAACTACGGTACATTTGAAGAAATGTTCACTGCCTTATTGGAAATGTCATAGAAAATTTTCGAAAGCAAATATTATTTATATTTTATAGTCTACATGTATTAAATATTTTATTGATTTAGAAACGTTTTTCGAATGGGCTGTAGATTACATTTTTCGACTGATGATGTACACAATCAAATTAACAATCAATAATTTAATTTGAATTATAAAACTTTAATTAAAGTAAAATACGTATACTATTAATTTGCTTCAATTTCAAAATATTTGTTATTTAATGAGTTTAATAACATGTTTATACAAATTGAAACATAATATTTACATAGTGTATAGCTAAAATAAACGAATATCTATAAGTGTATGGTGCAAACGGTTATAATTATTTACATTGCTCAAATTTAGGTTGTGTCTATATTTTTTTCTATTTTTTTTATTTATATGTATATTACAATTATTATACTAAGTTATTTATAAGCGAAATAAATATTTCGAAATTTTAATTTGTAATTTTCATAATAATAGCACCAACAAATTTTACCAATATAATCTCGAATATAATATACGGTTCTAAAATCAATTCCATCAATTCATTTATTTTATAATTAATATGAGAAAAAGGAAAATAATTATATTTCTAAACTTATTACTTATTTAGTTTGCTATATAGTATTTGAATAGATATACACAGGATAAATGTATAAATAGCGAAAACTGTAAATCTAGGCTCACTAAAGTATGTCAAATTCATTACACTATTTTGACTTTCTTCGTTCCACCTCATCCAATTAAAAATTAACGGTCCAGTAAACTTATATCTTAAATATCATTTGCTATAAGTAGATGAATTTACTTTCGAGTGATATTTAAATATACATATAATATTCAATTCATTATAAACATTATGAACGTCAAGGATCGTATAAAGGCATAGCGTAATATAGTGTAATATGTTGTAATGAAATAACATTCGAAGTGTACTTACTAACTTTTAAATATCTAAATTCTGCTATCTTAATACCATTATTTAATTTAAAAAATGCTTTTATTTAAAATTGGACAAAAGTATATGAAAAAGCATACCAGACGAGCTTTTTTGCATTGAAAGCAATTCACTCATTCTCTATGCGTAAATTAAATGTTTTCGAAAATCATCGAAATTGAAAAACAAAATAAATTCCTGAAAGAACCATCATCTCAAATGCTTAATTACTTTATTTCTCACAAATTAGGAAATATTATTAGTCGAAACTATTTTCCTCCCCTCCGAATAGCTTCAAGGCCCATTAGTCGCAGTTTCGCGCGCAAATAAACACCGAAACGACGCTCCGCACACAATCTGTCCATTGCGGCATATATCGAGCAAAACAAGGCGTTCACTTGAGCGAGTGCTATGCAGCAAAAAAAAGCTCATTAAAATCAAATTAAAGTCTGCGATGTTGCAGTCCTTCTCCGCGCGTCGCTCGTTATTATATGTATATATATATATATATATATGCTTTGCTTGACAATCGCAGGCATTTTTGCAGTCTGAATCATCTGCGAGAGAATTTCGCTTCTGCTGCTATAGGATCGGATATGTAATGCGACTTCAATCGTTTGGATGTTATATCTTGTGTGACTGGGAGTGTGGCTCGTATTGTGCAAAAGTTTAAGAAATGCGTTACGTGTTTTGGATTTGTGTATCATAGTTGCGGTTTGCTTTGTTGAATCACAACAGTGCCATTAGTTAAATATTTTACGGGTTAGGATTCTTTTGACTGTGCGTATTTGATTGTATTGAATAGCCTATATAGTAGTAAAAATGGAAAACTACAATAAGGAAACAAACGATATAGGCTTTGAAGGTTACTGTTTTGTTTTTGTGATTCAGTCGCTATAGTGTAATACTATACCGTGTAATGCAAATATCGATGTGCATAATACCGATAAATAAATCATGTATACTACAAATCAGTTGAAACATTTAAAGAAACTCAATTTATTTAATTATCATCACGTGTTTGAACGACGAACACTCGAAAGCAGGACTTTCGAAGAATACAACCAAACAATGAATACACTCGTATGCTTTACATGTTATACCGTATGTACATTATTAATCCCTTTATTAAACTAGATAAAGCAGCTGCAGAAAAATAATTAAGCCGCGCAGTTTTCAGTTTTGCGATCGATGTATATAAGCGAACGCGCCACGCGAAAGTATCGGAAAATGTGTCGCATCGCTTTGTGTTTTCCGCGCTCCTTTCGACGTTAAACTTATCGAGATGTAGTCGACTGCACGACAGTTGGCGCACAGCTTTTCCAAAT
>UELU01145686.1:0-12139 GCA_900490025.1 Megastigmus dorsalis | reverse complement strand
CTCAGAATTATAAATCACCTTCTCCATAGGCTTGATAATAAAGCTTAAATCTTTCAATACTGGCTCATTTTCCACAGAGTATCTCATATATACACTCTTAAATTCAATTTGTCCTCTATTTGGCCAGTCCTTCGGTGGAGCAATTAATGTGTTCATCACTGACTGTTTTCTCATAATTTTCTCCCTAGATCTACCAAGCTGATTTCGCAAGTTCCTTTCCGGTGGAATTTGCGTATACTCGAGGATTCGCTCGACTGACATCATGTAGTTCGACGCTTCTGCGCTTTGGGTCATTCCAAATTGAACTAATCCAGCTGTTGATATTATCTGTGTAATCGCCAGACCTACTTGGCCACTATTGAAAGCTATGGCAATTAAATATTTGATTATCGCTATCATTGAGAAAAGAATGATAGCCAACTATAGATTATTAATTAAAAAATGGTTAATTATAAAAAAATACTTACTATCTTTAAATACCAGGAAACTAAAAATCACGAATATTGTGAAGAAAGATATAAATATGCCCAAAGCAAATCCATAAGCCATACTGCATACCGTGTACATGTACCATGAAGATGTATGAACATCTTGAAACTTATCGAATTCTTGTTTTAAAATTTTTTCTGCTTTGTACGCCCTTATTGTGGAAATCCCATTAAGAGTCGCATTGAGATGACTAAATACTGGGGATCGGGCTAAAATAAGTAATTATACAAGTAAATAAAACCATTTAGATTTCTTAAAATGCAATATAACAAAATTTCGTCCTCTTACTCATGCCTTCCAATCGCTTGAGATTCTTGCTTGTCTTCAAATATATCCTCCTTATCATGATGCTCACGATTCCGATAAAAACTACTGGAGCTAAAAATATAGGATTCACAGTGCACGTAACAGTCATCGCTCCAGCCACGGCTAATAGAGACTGTGCAGCATATAGAAGTGCCTTTGTCAAATGCTCATCCATCCCGGTTGTATCTTTTGAAAAACGGTTTATAATCCTTCCACTTGGATTTACGTCAAAGAAGTGTAAATTCGTGCTAATCAACGCGGAGAAAGCCCAGTTGTGCAGTCGTTCACTGCTACGTAGACACAGAATGTAGAAGATGATAGATCGCGAGAGAGCAACTACGAAGATTGATAAAACGACTGCTGTGTAAAAATAGAGGTAGTATTCTCTGGGGTATATATCTTTCTCTCGCATTACTGCACTTAAAGTGGTGAGCGAGATATTGGAGGCGTTTTTTAAGTTGTTATAATAGATTCGAGATTCTTCTGCATTTACTCTAATAACACAATGAATAATGGAAATTATTCTTAAGGATTTCGTGAAATATATTTGTTATGGTGTTAATACTTACATAATCGGTACATTATAGTCGTTTAAACTAACAAGGATTTGTGTTACAAGAAATAAGATAAACATTATAATTATATAAAATAAACAGGAACCTGATTGATAATACTTTAGATATATACTGCCTTTGACGGCCCCCTTTGATGTATTTTCTACAATATCTTTAAAATTTTGATAATCTTTGTCGTTCTCTATAATTTCTATATTTTCCTCAGTGCTGTATACCCGAGACTGAAAAGTATTAATTTTATTCTATGTATAAGCTTAAAGCTCTTAAAAGCAATACCAATTTAATTATAATTGAGTTTTGTAAACAATAAAACAGAATAGAATAAATAATTTCAACTATTTTGTATCTACCTCACTCCTGCTTGAAGAGTGTCTTCGTCTCAGTTCAGCCTTATGTATGGCCTCATCTTCATTCAATTTTAGTTCCTTTTTCGCAGCTATTAAGAAATCGTACTCTGAATGTGCTTCTATAAGCTCGTGATGATTTCTATAATACTGTACTTTCCCTTGATCCAAGCGAATAATACCATCCGCATCTTTTACGTATTGTAATTGATGTGTTGCTAAAATTCGTGTTTTACCTTCCAAATATCGTTTAAAGCAGTCTTCAAACAGGTGCTTACCTACATGAGCATCTACCTGAAAATTTCGGGAGAATTCTCATTTATTTTTAAGATAATAAATGTTGTTTATATATATATAGATTAATGCATATTTATGTCTGTTTAATAAATAATGTCTCATACCGCACTTAGAGGATCGTCCAGGAGATAAATATCAGCTTGCCTGTAGATTGCCCTGGCCAAATTAATCCTTGCTTTTTGTCCACCAGAGAGTGAACTTCCTCTTTCTCCTACAACCATGTGATCGCCTCCAGGAAACTGCGCAAAATCCTTGTATAGAGAACAGGACTTTACTACTTGTTGATATCGCTGTCCGTTATATTCCTGACCAAAGATAATGTTCTGCCTAACCGTCGCACCAAACACCCAAGCGTCTTGACTTGCGTAACTTATGCTTCCTTTCACCTTGACCTTACCCTCCACGAGATTAATTTCACCAAGAATTGAGGACAGAAAGGAACTTTTACCTGATCCCACCATACCGATAACCACGTAGAATTTGCCCTTCTCCATATTTAGTGTTACATTCTCCAGGATATTATTAGTAATATTTGGATACCATTCAGCTGTTACATTATCCATCTTTATTGACCAGGTTTTCTCGGATACGTTGTTGATAGTGTTGCTAAAAATAAATTATCTATATCCAACATGGGTAAAGATATACTACTTGATAGACACAATTGATACACCAATAATCCAGAAATTGTTAACTCTAAAAAAATACTTACTCCACTTCATGGTTCTCGTTATTCTCACTGCCCTCTGCTTTTTGCATCTCATTCTCTATCAAACTCTGCCCCTTCCTGTTCCTTTCGTTGCCCAAAATTTCAACATTACCCTCTCGAAATTCGTCTAGCATTAAGAACGATTGTAACCTAGCTATAGAGACTTTGCATTCGGCAATTTCAGCAAAACCGCTGATAAATATCGTTGTTAATGTATATGTTAACGAATTGTAGAACGAGTTGAAAACGAAGATCTGGCTTGCGGACAGAGTTTGGTCAAACATTAACATGGACACGATAGTACTGTAGAGAGATATGCGAGTCGTGAACAATACGAAAGTCATGAACAAACCGCGTAGGTAAGAGGTTTTTTTTACTGTCATAAGCTCCAAACGACGAGCCGCTTCAACCAGAGCAAAGAAGGGCTTTTCCCATGCATACATTTTAATTACCTGCACGCCCGATATGATTTCGTCCATCAGACGCACTCGCTCATCTGTTTTAATGGCCGTTTGCAATCGATATTTGGAGGTCAGCTTAGCCGAGTAGGCTGGAAAATGCAATACATGGTGAACACAAAAAATAAAGTTAGGAAGACATAATTAATGAAAAGATAAGTTACCCAGTATAACAACAATAGATATCAATACGGCCATTCCGATCAAAGCAGCGAGTTGAGCCTCGATATATAAAATATACGCTACGCTCAGCGTAAATATAGGTGCACTCCACATAGCATGTACGAAAAGTATGAGGAATTCAAGCCTGAATACATCGTTTGCTACCAAATTCACTATTTTTCCAGGTGGCGTTTCTCTTAGTGCTGTTTTACTTAGTTTCAGTGCCTAGTCACAATTTAAATACATTAAATTGAAAGAATAAATGAGAATTACACTATGTGTAATAGCTTACATTTATCTATGAGTAATACTTTTATTAACAAAATAGTGAGATCGTTAAAACATTAATGTTTGTACTGAAGTAGCAATTAATAAAATATGCCATAAATATTAGATAGGTAAGATCTAAAAATAACATATGTGAAGAGTAAAAACTACTTCAAGATATATTTGAAAATCGTGATATTCTTGCATATCTTATCAATATGTCAATTATTATATCTTATTGAAGTTATAAATTCATTAAGTATAATGTCGATTTTACAGATGCTTTACAATATCAATTTTACAAAAAGAACTATTTGTTACTAAATAATTGTACTTTATAAATAGCTATAGTTTTCGAAACAAATATAAATGAATTTTTGACATGAGTTTAACATTATTAGGGGAGACAGAGACTGAAAGAAATTTTTTTTAAAAGGTAGCTGTAATTTTGAAAGTATAAAATAGGGCATGAATTAAACATTTTACGTCCACTGCATCGAAAAATACTTTTTGATTCAGGTAATAGAGTTTACTTTTCTGTAGATTAGTGAGGAGATGGCGATGCGCATCCTCGCACCTATATGGTATGATTGAAACTGAATGTGACTAGTCATAACAGTAGTAATGAGATTCGCCAGTGATAAAATGCCAGCCCAAATAAAAGCCTCCTCGTACGTTGACGTCGTCTGCGATCTAAAGTATTGTAAAAGTCTACCCAGAATCAAGGGCGTTCCCAATCTGTAATGAGATTTTTAATATTATTTAAATAGGAGTTCCTTTTTGCAATTAACATTCACAATATTATTGGAATATTATTGGATCAATGTACTGTTCATGATACTATCTATCAGTCATCTTTAGATATCTCATACTACTTAAGTAATCTACTTAAGTTAGCTACTGAAGTAATTTATGTAATCCCTAATAAATATTAATCAATTATTCGTTATTTACATCAAGAATCTTTATTTTTATCTTAATGGACTGTACAATATTACTGTTGACTTTATTATATAAGTACATTAAGATATGAATAATTGTGTAAACCAAATAAATTTATAATATTAAATATAGAATTAGATAAGTGTAACACATGTTAAATAATGTTACATAAAAAGATTTGAGATATAGGTACTAAAAAAGAGTGTATTCTCATTTCGATTATATACATTCAAATATAGATAATATAGAGCAAATGATCAACTCAATCTATTATGGAAGTCGGGATCCAGTGGGATCAAATTAAATTTCGCTTTACCTTAATACGAATTCGAAAAACATATGAAGAATTCCTACAAAGGTAATCTCAGCCCAAAAAGTAATAAACATGGTCTTGAATAGACTTGGCTGACCCTTGGATTTGTCAACCTTTTTCAGCTCCATATTCCATTGCCTAAAACATTATTTAATTAAATTATGTACATGATTAGAAATAGGTACAGATTGATTTGTATGGATGTTCAAGGTAACTAACTTTTCTAATCTGTCTCCTAGACGTGTCGAGAGATCCTTCTCCGAAGGATCATACAGATCTTCCACTGTCAGAACTTTAGTATATCCTTTTTTGAATGTAGCTATAGTCCACCTGCAATTATTTTGTTCATTTCAATTTGTATCACGCTGCTTTTCATTAATTTAATAAAAGCAGCATGAAAGGTGAAGAATATTAAATCAGTTATCAAAGAAATTCAAGGCAAAGATAAAGAGATTTTAAAATAAAAATTTTTGATAAAATTTTGAAAAGATTGATAAGATAAGAAGAAAATAAGACACCTGATTTCGATAATTAAACTAACAAAATTATATTAAATTGTTTCTCATTAATTTTTATTATGAAGGAGCTTTGTTGTAAACGTGTTATCTATTATGCTTTATTTCATAGGAATAACTATCAGATGTGAGAAATTATATTGTTATAAAAATTTTATTACTTTACGTAATGCAAAAACTTACCACCAAATCAATACTGAAATAGGTGCTGCTTTTTCCCGAGGATTTGGTTGACCCTTCAATGTTGTTGCATCCATGATTATGTCTATTTCACTTTCTTTTTATACATTAAGATATTTTTAAGTTTGTATTTAATTCTATAGATCTTTTTGATAGCTTATTATTTGATCATAGCGCAATTTGAGAAAAAACTTCAATTAGTCTTGACATATTATATTTATCTCAAAAGACTTTGCTTGTATAAGAAGTACTCGGCTCTCTGGCCAGCTGTATAGTGTACAATATACTGGCTACCAGGAGAACGCAGCAGCGAGAGCAGTCTTCCCTGCTTATGCCTCCTCCTCCTAGTTGCTTTTTTCATGTTTATATTGTATATAGTCTCTTATCATGCATATCTTTACATGACTCATCTCAAATATGTCTCCTGTACTCTCATTCTTTTTCTGCGCTTTTGCTTAATTTCGCATTCTTTTAATTATCTTATAAGAGTCATTTTAAAATTGCTATGCTTAATGATTTTATTGGTCAAAGTTTTCTTAATTCATGACTTAAGTAGCTTGTAATCGGTTCAAAAATCTCTCTGGAACCACGTAATCATTACCGAGGTGCCAACAGAAAATTTTTCCAAAAATTAATCTCTATCGTTATAGATTTCGTTAAATGCAAACATCGTTAAGTCTTTCCGACTCTAAGACATGCCTTAAAAAGCAAGGTATTTTCTTTTTCTTTGATTGAAACTTATGTTTCAATCATTTGAATTGGTGTCTTCTGTTAAATTATCGACTATTGGGTCAACTATCTTATAAGAGTTTTCAGTTCTCTTTCTGTTTTGTTCACATAGCATGAATTTTTGTGTGCTGGAAAGAGATCTTCGGCCGTGGCAGCGCAAACCGAACACGATGCTTGCTGATTTATGTGATAAGGTCTATCGAATAACTATTGTAATAGTATACATTGTGCAACTAGTGCCGAAAATATGCACGAGCCAAAGGTGAGTGCGTGATAGACGCAACATTGTAAGCTGGTTTAGAACTGGTAAAAGTGCTTATGGACACAAAAATTCCCGCGAGCCCTTCCTTTGTTTACCACCGCTCTCTCGCGCGCTGTCTCGCACTCTCGATTCTAATTGCGAGGAATTTTCCGATTAGCGAACCAAAACCTCTCGGCTCTCACCGCTTCATCCAGCAGCCTAAAGGGCTCACGAGCAAATGAGAGCCGATAAATATTTTATAAAAAGCTAAACCAACCCCACACCATTTGTGCTCTCGAGCAATCCTTACATTTTGTCTTTTTAATTTTACGTGTATTTCGCATACATTACAATAAGCCGCTCGCTCCTTGTTACAACAATACTTGTACATTTCTCGCATTGTTATGCTCTCGGAATCTTATGTACGTGGCCGCGACCTTCGGTTGTCTATTATTATTTATACTTGTATACCAAACTTAATTATTTATTTGGTCGATCTATTAATCAAATTATTTGATAGAATGACATTTATTTTGTGTCGTTATAGATTTTAAACAAAAAACAGAAAATTATGTCGGAAGCAAATATAACGTAAAGGAGGATCTACCCGCAAAGCAATTTTGAAAACATAAAGATTTTATGAACTGATAAACTTTTCTCTTTTACTAATTTGAATTGGCAACAAGGCATGACAACTCTAATAACAGATATGCCAGCAATTAAGAGAGTCAACAAACAATATCATCCAGATGACTTGTTTAAAGCTCTAAATGATATAAAGAAAAATAAAGCATCTGTAAGAGAAGCTAGCAGAAAACACAAGGTGCCATTCATCACATTATGGGCAAAATATAAAGGAATATCTCCTACCCTGTTAGAAATTTTAACGATGAACTTTTTAACGATTCGCGATTTTTTCGACCAATTTATAGCTAATAATATCCGAAAAACGACATTATTCTGCTGATAAAAAAGACTAATTTATCGTGAAAGTAAATAGTAAATATTAATTAGTAATATATAAGTAGTATATACGTGCATAAAATATGTAATATAGGTTAGTAAATATTTTATTCAATATCTTTTAATATATAATTAAGTAATAATATATTTTAATTAATAACATCTAATAAATAATTATTAACTTTTTATTAAACTTTATTTATTTTAAACAATATAAAAATCACAAGAGCGTTGAAGGAAGCTCTGAAGGAAACTCGATTTCACCATTTCTTTGCGTTGCACAGTACGTGACTCAAACCGCTCATGAGTTCCTTGTCCGTTGTACAAAATCCTTTCGAGTTATGTTTACTTATCGTTACAGCTGTGTATAACAGAATGCTTCATCACTGTCACATACTAGCATTTCGTTACTGTAAGACTTTTGTAGTTGTGAATGTAGGCAACCAAACTTTATACAAGATTCGCATACAAAAGAAGAGAATTGTTGATGAAGTTGAAAGGAATCAATTTCATCCAAGTTCGTTTCACTTTTATAACTGAGCAACAAATCTGCAGTTTCAATAATAACCATACTTTTCTCGTCATCACTAATTATTGCATCAAATTGTACCAATTCTATGTTGTTTTTAACGTAGAATGTTTTCTGTTTTTTTCGTCGTCTATATTCTTTGCACCGAATTTTATTTTTTTCAGACATTTTTTGTACACTTTTATTTCAAATCAAAACACTCACTTGTACGAGCTTAAATCTAACCTTACTCAACGCTTAACCGACGCATGCGCCACATGCGCCTGTCGCTTCAAGTTTATAATTTGAATTTTTCACGATTTTTTCGCGAAAATTTACTCTAAAAAATAGCTTAAAGTTTTATTAAAAATCCTATTAATTATTAGTGAATAGACTAATTTTGCTCGCGAAATTTCTAACAGGGTATTGAAGCGAGACTAGGTCCAAGCACCGTATTGTCTAATGAAGAGAACATTTTAGTGGAATGGATATTACATCAGAGTAGAACTGGTTTTTGTGTTAAGAAAGAACAGTTGTTAGATAGTGTGCATACGAGTCTGGTTTGATGAAGTGAAAGAATATTTAAATTCAAAACATCTCTTAGAAGTAGATGGTTCAAGAGTTTTTAATTGTGACGAGTCTTCTTTTTTACTGCACCCTAAGCCTAAGAAAGTGTTAATAAGTAAAGATCAGAAGTCTGCATATACTCGAATAACTGGTGAGGATAAGGAGTGTCTCACCACGCCATTAACTGGTAACGCAGAAGGGCAATTACCACCACCATTGATTTTACATGCATATGAAAGGATTGCAAATGCATTCCTACTTGTGATATACCTTATATTTACTTATAATAAATAATTTATTGCACGGTAGTAAAAAAACAATATTTTTCATGTAATAGTAATAAATTGTTATTTATGTTATAATAATAAATATTATGTATTTATTAATAATAATTGTTATTTATTGTAATAGATTAAACATTAATAATGAGAAAGTTAAATATATTTATTTCCTGACTTTTAAAGCATGTATTTCATGTGATCAGGAATAGGGTTCCGTTTGATTAGAAACTACGTCCGCATGCGATTAGTCTGATCCAGAACTGCTCCTCGGACGTTTTTTCATATTTTCATTAATTACTAATTTATTTTCCAGATTTTTTTTATCTGAACGTATTAAATTAAAGATAAAACTTGAATAAAGTTAAATAAAATGAAAAATTTTTACTTTCTCATGCTATTCGTCTAAGATATGAAAAATACTGCATGTTTTCGTTTAGTTGATCCAGAACTACGCCCCTCACGGTAGTAGTAGTAGTATGGGAGATAGTCAGAGTGAGGATCATAAATAAAATTATAAACATGTTTCCATTATAAGCCAATGATTGAAAAATAATTTTAAAAATTATGATATGATTCCAGTTATTTATAACATTCTGCACATAAAATCGTTCAAGGAAATCTCGTTGAACTTTGACAATATTAATTTTGAAATATTAGAAACTAAAAGAGAACATAAACAATCAACTCAACAAAGTTCAATATTAGGTTTAATAAAGTTAAATTCGAAGAAACAAAATCTTTAGCTAATACTAATGGATAATGTAATAATGTACTCGTTAATAGTAAATTTGGGAATACAAAATGCAAATTAAATACAGATAACAATTGATTAAATGAATATAAAATTCAAAAAAAGATAAGAAAATTTAGTCCAATAATAGAAAAATTAAAACCAAAGGATAAAAAATGTAAATCAACTATATTGGTAATTTGAATCAAGTAATTGAACGAAAAGATATGAACAAATTGCGTAGAGAAAAGTATGCCAATAGAAATTCAGAAACAAAATTAAAAGATTCAATAAGAAAAAGAAAATATTATAATAGCATTAAAACCGTAAATGAAATTGTAAATAAAAAAAGAAGGGAAAATTATGCAAAAATGAGAATAAAAAATAAATTGTTTAACTCTGAATAATGTGAAAAATATCGAATAAAACAATAGCAATTCCACGAAAGTAAAAATAAACATATTTTTAAATTCATACGAAAGAACGAAAGTTGATAGTCTCGGGAGCAATATTGGATCATATGTCCGAAAGTAACACCCTTTTAAGAAAATTCTTTTCACGAACGAAAACCTTTACTGATTTAAAGATAAACATATTGCTGCATTTGCAAATACCGATATTTGTAAAAATTTAATTGCAGAAAATTATTTGGGTAAAACTACATTTTTTGTGATTTTAGTAATGCTAAAAATTTTTTTTTTGAGTTAACTAAAGATAAGAAATTTCATAATTGCTATCATATACGGCTAAATTAGTTTACCAGATTATTAGAGATATCCTGCTGAAATAGAACAATTAGGTATCTCCTAGTAAACTATACAAAGTATAAATTAAAAAAAATGACTTCGCTGTTGCAAGTTTTGGGGCAATATTTAAAACCTTTGATAGTAAAGGGACATTTGATATTCGAATAGGTGGTTAATTGTATAACATACAAGTGCATATAAGTGCATACACATGTGCATCGTTGAAAAATTACTTATTCTGTTTTTCATTTCAATATATTATATATATGAAAGCAGTTTGAAATGACAAAAAAATACTAATTATTTTAAATTATTTGAATTATTGTTAATCGCTTATTTGAAAAATCGTATATATTTAATCATACAAAAATTACTAATTATAATAATAACAAAATTCTCTTGGTAACCCTTTCAGGTCTGAATTATTTTCTGAGGAGGAAATACTTTCAAAATAATTCTAGGATGATTTTTGGTCATTTCCAAGTCAATTTCTGTCATAAAATTATTTTTTTAATTTTTAGCTTTTCTCGGTTCATATTAGCTGTACGATAACTTTATGAATAAATTAGGTAATAAAGCATAATTAAAAAAATTTAAGAATTATGCAAGAAATATTAATAAATAATTTTCAAATATCGCAGTTAATATTAAAGTTTCAAATATATCCTTTAAATTTTATATTAGTCTTCTATACACAAAACCAATCATAAAATATTCAGGTTTTGTAAAATTCACAAAATTACAGAAATATGTACATCCCATAGAAAACCCGTTTTTTAATATCTTTATTTTTACAAATAATAATACATTTCGGTGCTTGAAAATTTAGCAAATTCATGTTGATAATATAGTTAATAATTAAAACAGACACCCACTATTTTTGGTTCCAATGATGTACAAAATGTTTTTTCATCGATACAAAGGTTCCTCTCGGATATATATAGTCTAAAAAGAATTCTGTTTCTATATTTTATTCGAATAATTATGTTTTAACATCTTTACAATATCCGACTATATGTACATTCTTAAAGTTCTAATATAATGTCATTTTAATACTTTACTTAATATTATTATATATATTTTTCTTCGTAACATTGCTTGGCTACATTACAAAGTTGTTCAAACATTTCCTCGCCTGTTTCTTTTACCAAAGAACTAAACTGACTTGCTTTCTTTTTAAGTAAAATATGTGGATGATCAAATTCCTGAAAATATATTTATATGTTAATAATTTTAAGCTGCATTATGACTGAATTATATGTAATATTTAAATCATTTAAACTTACCACTAAATGACCTCTATCCATGACTATAACTTTATCACTGTCTATTATTGTATTTAAACGATGAGCTACAGTTAAAACTGTACATGAAGCGAACTTAACTCGAATGGTTCGCTGAATCAGTGCGTCAGTGTGTGGATCGACATTGGCCGTGGCTTCGTCCAGCATCAGTACATGACTATTTCTTAGTATTGCTCTAGCTAAACAAACTAATTGTCTCTGTCCAACACTAAAATTCGAACCTCCTTCTAATACTCGACACTGCAAGCCAACTCCAGATGCCGCAATCGCATCTTTTAGCTCCACCTATGAATGTTACAGTTATTAAAATAAAATATTCTATCCTTGTATTTACATTATTCAAAAAATCCGTATATTTAATCTAATTTATTTTTGCTTCACTACCAGTACTGCGTAAATAAATGTACTGACCTCTTCCAAAACTTCCCACAATGATTTATCAGAAAATTCTTCAAAAGGATCAAGATTACGTCGTAATGTACCAGAAAATAACACAGGTTCTTGGGGAATAAT
>UELU01145685.1:37320-49570 GCA_900490025.1 Megastigmus dorsalis | reverse complement strand
GAAAGTTCAGGAAAAGGGCGGCTGATTCATACACGCACACACACACACACACACACACACAGACAGACACACACACAGACACAGCTCCATCTCATTCCAAAAATCCATTCTCTTCCACTAGCCTCTCGCTACTATACGAGGAAGCAGTTCTCGCCACGTATATACATATAAGGCTCTATGCCATCCGACTGACCCAGTAAACCAAAGCTCTCTCTAGCCGCGTTCGCTCGTCCACCCATCCTCACCCTCTCTTAACACTTGGTAATTCCTTAATCTACTGATTACACTTGCACCACGCCCTCTGTACATACACACACACGCACACACACACACACACACACACACCTAAAACTCCCAACTCGTCACTCGCCTGTACAAACTTGGCTCACGCGAAAGAGGACCCACTATATATAGCGTTTGATGATGGCGAGAAGGTTGAGAATAGGGAGCCATCGGTATCATTTATCAATGCGAACCGCATAATCTCGGGCGCACGCCCGCTCCAAAGCTGTAGCTGCTGCTGCTGCTGCTGCAGGTGAATGAGCATTTACGGCCTGTATATGTAGAGGCGCGCGTGCAGTTATATGGGCTCGCGAGAGAGTGAACGAGAGAGAGAGAGAGAGAGTCACGACGGGGGGGTATTCCCCGGAATCAATGAGCTCGATCGTGTATAGCGTGTTAGTGCCGAGCCAAGCATATATATAGGCGTGTGCATGGCCTTGCGAGGCACGACTCACCTACACACCTCTATATACTCTATATAGTGTGTATGTACAGATCGTACGTGTAAGCACGCCAGGAGGGATTGCACGTACGATCGCAGCGACAGCAGAGAGGTATAAGGCAGAAGCAGCGCCAGCAGCAGCAGACGTCGTCATGCCGGGGGGGTTAATATAGTTGGCGGTTAACAGGAGTGAGAGAGAGAGAGAGAGAGAGGGAGAGTCGGGCGCGCGCCGCCGAAGAGCCAGCGGGATTACAGCCGTATATCTATCATGGGAGAATGGCGCGCATTGTGCGACGCCCGAAATCGCGATGGCTGCACTACGGCTAGACAGAGAGAGAGAGAGAGAGAGAGAGCGAGGGAGAGAGAGAGAAGGAGGGTGAGTATGCATCCTCGCAGACGCGCACCAATTTCGCACTACGCTAAGAAAACACGCGGGTTGGCCGATAATTAATTGCCGGCGGCGGCGGCGGCCCGTGGCTCTCTGCTGGCGATCGACCAGTTGCGTGTGTCTTCGATCAACGGGATTTCCAAGTTGTGAACGAGATGTTGGACGAGGATTACGCCTGTTAAATTCTCGATGGCAATCGGTGCGCTGTTATTGTGCAATGCGAAGAATATGAAATGTGTGGAATAAAGAAAATGTGCGCAAGTAGATATAACTAGGTGTGGTCAGACGCCTTGTAAATGCAATAAATATAATTGCGATGAAAAATTCCATGATATACCTATACCGATTGAAGATGAGCGAAAAGTTGGGGGCGAAGAAAATCATATACTTGAAGGAAGCGCGCAACCTACATTCGTTTGGCCATTAATTTTTTGCAGCTGGAAATGAAAAGCACTCGCTCAAGTGGCGAGTGAAGGCAGAGGAGGAAGGAATCCTCCCGTACGATGCGGCCACAGGCGAGTATAAGCGAGCGCCGGAGCTGCGTTAAAAATTAAACCATGAACCGGAAATGCATCCGAATCAACGTTCACCTAAGGAGTCACGAAGTACAGTAATAGCCTGCTGCAGGCACGTCGTACACCGTTGAAAAGTCATCGTGCTACAAAATCATTCGTCTGTCTTTTAATGTGGGGAAAGTATATGGCTGTTGAAAATTAACAAGATGGCCGTTCTAGAGTGTAGCTCGACCCGAAAATCTAAGTATCTATATACTCAAGAGGGCAGTAATTTTTACTCGATGTATCTACATCAAGTACTTGTTTATTAGTATTGTAATATGTATCTTGTATATGATTCTTTATTACGCGATTTTTAGTTATTTATTTATAAACATTACAAACAGTGCATTGCAAATATTTTATTTGCGACATGAATTTTTTATACAAGTTTGTACGCTCAGATGAGAAGTTATAAGCAATTAACAAGTTTCTGTTCCCTAATTAAGTCCACTCGTGATGAAAATCTCTAGGCTTTTTACATTTCTTTTTTCGAATATATACTTGAAACAGCCATAGGATGCAAAAGTATTTCAAATAAACCAGAGTGCTAGTTGCGATCTTTGATTAAATACTCTTTCTGATTAAAAGTAAATTAGCGAGCGGCGCGCACAAAGTAGAAAAGTTTGTGGAAAGGAAATATGATTGCGAATTCCAAGACTACCGTCAGCAGAGCATATTTGGCGAGGCTATATTACAACTCCATAAAAAATGATAGACCTGTTTCGAAATAATTTCTTTTTTAATAATTTTTTTTTCAAAGAATTGAAAAACTTATTTAATATGACTTTTAATAGGTAATTCTGATTGGAAGTTTACTTTTTGTTCTTAATATTTGTTAACATTTTTGACTGTGCCATTTTTCAAATTTTAGAACTACTTGACCAAATGAATGAAATATTAAAAAATTCACAAGTATTAAAATTGATTTATATGCATATAACAGCTTTTCATACAGTTATCGAATGCATCCAATCCACACCTGGGTGTTGATGTACAATGGGCAATTACATCTATTCGTGACAAACTCGTCAATTACTCTTGATTTAATGCTGACACTAAGTACTTTATGGAACTGCAAATATTGTTTTACACCAACTTTTCAAATTTTCAAAATTCAATAAAATTCAAAATCATACCAATCCAACTTCCCAGCCACTCTGCAGTTCACAGTGTGTATATATTTAATCGGTATTGTTTTCACAATAGCCGCAGCAGTATTTGTTCTATCGATCAATATCATAACGATATAAACTTTTAAATCCGAGTCAAAAATATCTATTCTATTCAAAATGACAAAGAAACGCATCCAAATATAATAATGCAATAAGCGCTTAGCTTAATATACGACAGCTCAAAATGCTAAACTACTCGAGTACACGTCTCTGCGGCTATTCGAGCCATTTAAAGCTCGCAATTTTTCAACGCCGCAAGCTCTCTATATATATACGTATACACTCGGGGGTTTAAAGTCAGTTTTCATAAAGGGGTCGCGAAGGGCTGCCTAGAGAGCAAGCGAGAGAGAGAGAGAGAGAGAGGTTGTGCAGCAGCAGCAGCAGCACGAAGGGGTGGGAGGTAGGCAGGAGTGCCGCAGAAGCATACTAGAGTTGCGCTTCGGCTGATGCTTTAATCTCAATCGGAAGTAAGAGGCACTCGTGACAGCAGACAATCACAGCGCGACGAGAGTCATTCAACTACAAACGACCATTACAATTACCGCGTCGCGCTGTTGCCATCAAAGCTGTTACTACCCTCTCGCTACCCTCTCTCTCTCTCTCTCTCTCTCTCTCTCTCTCACTCACTCACCCAGTCTCTGGCTGTGCGCGCATATAACGTGGCGGCGGGTACCCTTGAAACGCTCGCTCGTGCCGCGCCCGCTCACGTCGGTTTCAGTAAATTAAGCGAATTATCCCCGGCTGAACTCGCGCTAAGAGTAATATACCGCGCTAGAGCTGTGCGCCAGAGTGGAGCACCACCGCCGCCGCCGCCGCCGCCGCCGCCGCCGCCGCCGCTCACGGCTTCCGCTCCAAATTCGTTAGGAAAATTAACGACAACGCTTTTCGCGGCGAGCCTTCGAACCCTGCCACCTCTGCAGCCTGCAAGTACCTATACTCTATCGAGCGATGCTTTTTTTTTTCTTTTTTTCGTTCTGTAAGTATGTGTGCGAATAGAGAAAGTCTTCGTTAGCCTTCGTTAGCCTTCGTTATCGCGATAACTGGTTTTATTGTGTGCTTCGGGGCTTTCTTTTTGTCCGTCTTTTGCGGTGATTAAAAGCACTTTGAGCATGTTTGGTTTGAGTGACTTGTCTTTTGAAGTTTTCGATTTGGAAGTAATAAATTACACTTGCAATGAGTGTTTTATTTTATTCTTATGAAATTTTTTTTTTTTTCTTGATATTTACAATTAGATAGAAATGATAGTTTCAAAATTTATAGCTTTAAATAAACTGACTCTTCTAATGATCTATATTACATAAATTTAGTGTATTATGAGAGAAGCGGGTAGAGTGGCGCAGCGGTTATGTTGATGCATCCATATTTTAAACATTCAGCTAAGATTGATTTTAAATGATATTTTTCGTTTCGTTGATGTATTTTATGTGCACATATACAATATCAAAAAAAATTATCAAAGTAATAGTTAGTTATAGCAGAAATTAAAAATTTTAGTAACAAAGAAAAATAAATTATCAATACAACTTAAAATAAGAATACAATGGTGTTTTATTTCATTTTTACCTTCTACGATGTAAATACAACTTTAAATACGTAAAATAGTTATAAACAATTTTGCGGCTTGTCTGGCGCATTCATATTAATCAAAGGTTTTTAACATATAAATTCAGTAAGTATATACTAAATTATTTATAAACTATTTATTAAACAATTGCATATCAATTAAACAATCATAATCCATTTCAATATACAAACGTTAAATGAAATAATAACAATAATTCTCTATCATTTTTTATTTAAATTCTTTACAATTTATCTACAAAAATTATATTCAATATTAAATCGAATATTATTTCACTCTATTCTACATTATATTATTTTAAAATAAAGAAATTAATTTTTATTAATTATTCTCTTGTGTAATTATATTGGTGCGACACCGGACCTGATGTGGCGCAGAATGTATCGCAAATATACTTTTTTATAAATTGATTGTTATCACTATCAAGGTTATTAAAAATTCATATAAAACTTTTTGAATAGTGAAGCTGGCATAAATAGCTATTACCACTTACACCTTAGTGAAGAATTAGAGTAATCATTTTAAAGAAATTGGATAGTAATGTTAAGTGGGCCATATTAGACGTTTCTACCCTACTATCAAAATCAATAGTTTTTTAATTGCCTTTATTTTCATATGTTTTACCACTTCAAATGTAAATTTCGTTTGTAGTACAATTTTTTTAATACTTAAGATTAGGAATAATACTAAATCCACGCTATATAATTTATTTAATAAGTTTCTTTTAAGTCCAATAATTTCTTTTTTCCAAATAATACATTATCGTACAATAAATAAAACAATTTTTTATTAAATAACTTGTACAAATTTGTGATCTTCAGAATGACATATGTCATAAATTGTATCTCATTTATACAATTATTTTATGTATATTTCCGGGAAATGGTAATTTAAATCTGTTCTTGCTATAATGAAATCGATATGTTATTTTCGAGACGATCGGTTCGATGCATTCTACAAAAACCTTCCAGGAAATGCAAATATCCTATAGGAATTTCAAAAATCCAATGTTGCGTGTTATGGTTTATAACAAATAAATTTTTAATAAGAGATGGTGTTAAATAGAAATTTTTATTACGAATAGTCTATAACACATGTGTTCTAATGCAAATTGTTCTAATGCAAAGGGATACCCATGATAATATCGCAATCTAATTTTTGATGAATTAAAGTTGAAAATCTAATGTTTTTAGCTTCAAATTAATCTGTATTCAATAAATAATTAATCAGGCAAGGAAAGAATATACATCGTATATAATAAGAAGCAAAGAACTTCTATATCAAACGTATACCTAATTCAAGTAATCATCCACCGATTCTATTTTATCACGCTACGGAAACCCTTTACGGAATCCTCTGATCAATAAAAATACCAATATACCTCATCGGGGTTATCCGACCAACATTTTGACTCGGCGAAATTATGCCGAACATCCTCTCGGCCCTCCCAGCAACCAAAAAGCGGTTATCTCCCGAAATTCGGCCAATTCGCCTTACAATCCACCGCGCCGATCGAACTATGCCGAAAATTATTCAATATTAAGGGCAAGCTGCTTATTGGTCGCGGCCGGCTAACTTATATGTATATATATTAATAACGAAATAGCCCGGCGATTTATTAAAAGATGCGCTATATATAGGTCTGTCTCACCCCTCCGGTAGGGGGCCGGTCTCTCGAGCTATGAGAAGTTGTCACCGCAGATTTGCGAGCGTTATTGTTCGGCGTACCTCCTGCGCATATCTGCGCGGTATCTCTCTCTCTCTCTCTCACTCTCCCCCCCATCCTCCAGCCTTTTGCCTCTATACCGAAAGCGAACTATCCACCGCGGTATACCGAGATTCTCTCGCGTAAACTATCCGGCGAAACTATTCGCGGAAGGGGATAAGGCGTGGCGAGGCGGAGAGCGCGAGGCGCGTGAACGGAGCTAATGGCGAGCCGGTAGCGCGACGCGACGCCTGCGGAATCGCAAAAGAAGCACAAAATAATCTAATGACGCGCGGCACCGCCAACTTTTTAATGGGTCCGAAGTTTTTCCGCCACCGACCATATAGCCGAGGAGGCCACCTACAGCAAATGCGCGCGTAAACGACGCTGTTCTCTCTCTCTGGAATCTACTCTTGCTATCTGTTTCTTCCTCCTTTTTTTTTTCTTTTCCTGTACCTTTGAATTCGCGAAATTTCCAAAAAAGTTCTTGGACGACGGCGCAAATTCTGAGACTTACGACGATAATTACGCGGCTGCTAGAAGAAAAACATTTTGATTCTAGAAGATTATTAGCTTCTAATTCTTATAGGTCAAAAGCTTATTAATGAAGGATATAGGACACTCATAATTGTATTTAGTTTACTTAATATTTTGTTTAGAATTATATGAGGCAAAACTAGAAGTCAAGTGCGTATCATAGGTAAAGCGGATCCGATGTTAATAGGACTTGATTCACTCGATTGCGTTTTTTTCGTAGGAAATACAATAGATTGATAGAACCTATAAGAAATCCTAGGCAGAAATCATGAGATATAATATTATACTCTCTAGAATTAGTCAGAATTCAGCCATTGCTCGAATATCAGTGAATATACACTGATTTTTTAGCAGTGGTTGAATTCTCATAGATTCAAACTTAGAGAATAAAAATTTGGTCAGTCCAAAACTCTATAAGAAATAGAAAATACGAGATCTGTATCAGTTAACTATCCTCCCATGGCTGCTCTAGGCCTCATTTCCGAGGCCTTGGGAAGGAATGTAGCATTTTCGGTATACGGGTATGAGGAAAATCTATTTCCTTACAAATTTACAAATAAATTCCACATTTGTATTTCCATAAATTGTATCGGATACGCGCAAGAATTGCGAAATACTCGTCATTAGTTCAAAGAAGTCTCCGCATATTATATCAATTAAAACTTAACCGCAAACTTTATCGAAGTAAAACATTTCCTTCCTCCCAATCGTGTCCGCCAAACGACTGATGGAAGCACGCGCCATTTGTCGAGGCAGGAAATTCATCGACAAGGTTATCGTCAATTCCAACCATATATATAGATAATATACCTATAGACACAGCGACCGCATAAAATGATATTACCATAAGCGCGCCACAATTGCGCATTGTATCGCGAGACTCGAGCTGCGAGAGCAGCCCCCTACAAGAGCGCACTTCATTAGCCGCGGTGAAAGTTTGCCGCTTCATCGCTCTCGCGCGGTTCACTTGCAAGTATTCCCCGCTTCCCATAAAGTCTATCGATAAAAGCAGCAGCAGCAGTAGCAGCGGCAGCGGCAGGAGCCTCGGCTCGCAAGGAGAGAGAAAACCTAAGGATTCGCGTCGGCTTTCCCTTGGAATCCCGAAAAGTTCAGCCGGCTATGCGCGACCGCATAAGGAGAACAGAGAGAGAGAGAGTATATAAACGCTCGCGGGGGGGTTGAGTAGCGAGTCAAAGAGAGACGATCGAGCTCTCCTTGATTTATCGTGGGCCGCGCGCGTCTCGTTATATATGTTTGCAAGACCTCATTAATGGCTGCCGGCTTTCCGACTGGTACATATATAATATACAAGGAAAGGAACTGCTCGGCCACACGAGGCGAATGATTAAGACGCGCGCGACCAAAGGGGACGCTTTACTCGAATCCCACAGGAGGTCATAGTCCCACACGCAGCCGCCACTAGGCCACATAGGAGAGCGACACGTGGTGTTTCGCACTCGCCGCTGTCGGTGCCGCTGCTGCTGCTGCTGCTGCTGCTCGGCCGAGCAAATTGGGCCAATTATGCGCTGTCGATTCGACGAGCCGGCGGCGAGCGCGGCTGTGGCTGGGCGGCGCGCCGCACGTCGTGATTGCACGCGATAGCGGCGGCCATAGCGGCCCACGACAGTTGTTTGGCCATTAGCGGCTACCCTCTGTCATAACCGATGATGCCAGAGAGAGAGAGAGAGAGATATAGCCGAGCGCGAAGCGGCCCGTTTTCCCTGTAACTTGGAGTGCCCTTCCTATATATATATATATGCTTGTGCAGTGGCCGTACGCGTGTGCAGCCATCAAATGCCCGTAAATTTTCTTCCCTGTCCTCCGGCTCTCTCGCACTTTTCTGTCTATTAAATTTCCGCGTGCCCGAGTCCCGCGCTTCCTCCCTTCTCTCTCTCTCTCTATTTTTTTGTTGCTTCCTCCTTCTTTTGTTTGCTCTCTCACTCTCTCTCTCTCTCTCTCTCTCTCTCTCTCTCTCTCTCTCTCTCTCTTTGTTTATTACTCTTGCCAGTGCGCCGTGTCGCTTTTTTCCACGCGAAGCGCGTGACGGCAGTGCCGTGAAATATGCTCGGGGAATCCAAAACTTTTTAACATTTCTTTTGTGGGGGGGAGCGGGAATATTTACTGCCCACAGCAGCGTGGCACGCTCCTTTTATTGTCCTTGCGAGGAATCCTCTGATACTGGCGGAAATAATAAGTTTATACGAGTATCACGCCTGTTTGGTGTAATGCGCGACGTATATAAGCGTCACGTATGCGAGAAGGCATTCGATTGGGGTCGATAAATTTTAAAAATATAGTTTGCTTCCTGAGGTGGAAGCCGATGTGACACCGAACTTTGCTATAAGAGAAGAATGATGAATGACTCAATCATGTGTTATAACGAGACTTTTTTGAGTTATGGAAACTTATGGGAAAAGTATAAGTAGAGTATTTGGTGGGAATACGGGAGATAAATTTGGGACTGTCAAAAAGTTTTTTTTTATATATCAAACCTTAATTATTATTTCTATTGTCCTTTTAAGATCCAGAAATCAATAAACGGATAAAAAATAATGGTTTCCAATTACCCAAGATGGTGATATATTGTTTTGATCAAGAATTGACACTGGGTTCAATATAATCTAATCGAGAGTGATATATTTACACTCTAAATTTGCATCAGTGAAAAATTCACTGATTTGGGTCGGAGACGTCCATTTCACTTGAGGATCAGTAAAAAATTTCGCTGTTCTTGATCTGAAACGTTATTTTCTCCAATGAATTAGTGAAAATTACATCGTTTTAGAATAGTTTTTCGCCTTCACTGGTATTTCAGTGATTTTGTTTCTCACTACCTAATGAGAGGTCAGAATTCTTCACGTGCTAAGAAACTGTTTCGATATCAATCAATCAATTTACTATTATAAAAATCAAGAAAGAAAGAATATTAGAAGATTAAAGTATTATAAATGACGACAAATAAGTGCTAATTTATAAAATCTCAAGGAAAACTAAAAGCTATTTGATTAAGTGGAAAATTTATTACACTTATTGCAAGGAATTTAATTCTATTATCATTCGTATCGCAGTACTTGTAGTTGTAAGTATTATTGAATAACTGCCTGAGATGCATAATATCCTGAAACATTTTATTTTAATTCATTTATTATTTCTGGTAAAAGTGCTAACAGCAGGTATTTTCAGTGTCTTCCATTATCCATTAAATCTAATTTTGCAATTTTATGTTTTGCAATATTTCGAAAAGTAATTTTATTATGCTTCCCTATTTCCGCTTGTGTATAATTCAAAATGAGCATGTTCACTTCAAAAGTAAAATATAAAAAAAAAAGATATTAAGATGACACTTCATTAACACCCAATCTCACGGATAAAATGATTGTAATTCGCCAAAGTGTTAAAACTTAGCAGTACGAAATTTTATAGTTTTAGCTATTTTAATGGGTAGAGCTAGTTGAATATTATGTTTCTATCAATAAATTTAATACAATAAAGTCATTAAAAATCAAGTAATCATACACGTGACAGTTATTTTGTGTGCTTAGTATATGTTATCCTAATAATTATAGTCAGTATGTTTACAAAATATTGGCAGTAAATCACCAACTTTATGAAATTATAGATTTATGTACTTACATATATCATTGTTAATGAAAACATCAAATGCATATCTGCATCAGTAGTACACGTGACACATTTTAATACACGGAATAAAGAAGATCCTCCACAATAATTCATTTTTAATAATGACAGCTTTAATTACCAGCTTACGCATTGTTTGTCGATACATTTGATACAGCCGTAAGCTAAAGAATATATACGATTGATAATTAAATCCGGACACTGAAATCAGTATTTTTTTTTAAAGCGCTACGCAAATTTTTATATTATAAAATATGCAACTTAAAATTAAAAAAAAAAATTCGCTAGACAGGTCGATGAATCATTCAAATGTTAGATATTTTTACAATATCAAAACTACCTCGCAGCTTCCATATATCTCTAAAAGCGAAACGTCAAAACGATTATTAAGTCCAAAGCTCGCGTCAATTATCGGAACGATTGCTGCAGACTACACTCGCAGCTCGACCACAATCATATATACACAATCCCCAATATTATAAATATTAATAGTTTCAGATTTTTCGCTCACAAAAATACCAACTTAAATTATCTATCATCCCCCGGTCTCTCGGTTAAGATAATTATTCCGCAGGAGCTTGCATTTATACACAGGGATCAACGAGCAATTTTTCCACGGTGCGCATAACTCAGCAACAATTCATTTTACACGTCCCATTGAATCTAATAGAAATTACACGGGCCAACTCGCCCGTAACGTAATCCCATGAATTATCGTAACAATGCCCCCTCCTCCCGAGCCATCGCGCCGAGGTTGCGGGTAGAAAAGCGGGTCCGAGGAGAAAATTAAACCGCGGCAATATAATTAGGAATCACATATTATATAGATTAACAAGGCTTAAGCACTCTCTGCCTCTCTCTCTCTCCCTCTCGCAGACACACACACAAAGTGTACAAGGCACACAGGGCGAATCTCGGCGACGGCGGCGGCAGCGGCGGCAGCGGCGGCGAGTGGAATTCCTTGACCCGAAAGTCCTCTCCTCCGGAACAAGTTAATCCGCGCTCTCGGCGTGGGGCGGCCCGTTAATCAGTGTCCGTCAGAACATCCCTTATGCGGTGTGTGCTCTGGCTTGTTGGCCTAGCCTGGCTGCGCACACCCACTCTCTCTCTCTCTCTCTCTCTCTCTCTCTCTCACGGGGGCGCGCACACCGTATTATATTCTATGAGCAGCCTCTCCACGCGCTTTGTGCGACGCGCCCTGGATGAGGATGAGCGAGGAGGAGGAGGAGGAGGAGGTGTACAGCAGGAGCACAGAGCTGAAGGAGGACGAGCCGGTGGGATATGCTGCGTCTAGCGGTTTCAAGACGAGGACGCGCGCAATGCCGGCTCGTCCATTGAAGGCCACTTATGGCCCCACTTCATCATCCGGAGACCTCGAGTGCGCTCTGCTGGATCAAAGAGGCCCCCGTTCGCTTCAAACTCTAACCCCCCGACGCCGCCACCGCCGCCACCGCCGCCACCGCCGCCCTACAGAGCGTCTCACCCCCCCCCCTCCTAGAATCATGGGTAATGGGTCCGTTTCACCGGAGACTCCGAACCCTCGAACGTGTCGAGCATCACCGGCACCGGCAACTTGGCAGCCCTTGTATCCTATATATGTGTGCGCTACATACTCGATGGGCTTTCTGCAGCGCTGTCATCAGGGCGACGTTAGCTACTCCTGCTGCTCTTCTGTGTGCAGTCTCTCTCTCTCTCTCTCTCTCTCGGTATCTCTGTCTCTCGTCACGCGTACGTGGGATGGCGGACTTGTTTGTCTCAAAATATTGCACGACGGTGCATTTTGAATGCGGCTCTGTGTATTATGCGCCACGTGCTTATGCGCGGAGCTGCAGAGAGACACGCCGGTTATGCCGGGGATCTCGGCTGATTATAATACCCTAGCGGGGCGACGCTACTCGGCTCTCCAGCCTCTCAGAGGATTATTTTGCCGAGTTTCGCTGAATGGG